>JAOWBU010000227.1:0-40757 GCA_026212405.1 Petrea volubilis
CAGGCTTCAAGCAGCATTTTCAACACTTATGATTTTAAGTCATCCCAACATGAAGGACTGATTTGAAAGATGAAAGACTAAACTTGAAAAGTTCCATGATATTATAATTCAAAAATGGGTCTAACACAGTTGTTGGACATCAAAGAAAGCCAAATAACTGCAGGGCCATATCTAGTTCCCTAGCTCACATGTAGCTTCTTAGCGCCCAGAAGAAATCCAACAGATTCCCATTCAATACTATAACGCTTCAATGACAGAAATTTATTGTTTCATTAATCAACTAAAACTGTTTCTTGTACATCTTGCTTCACAAGGGGCTCCAGTATGAGCTGTGACAACAAATTTACTTCCACATTAACTACTAGCCAACAAATCCATAACGATGAAGGACTCTTAACCTCTCATCCAATGGACAGAAGAATGAGAGCTATAATATTCAATGCAAAAAAAAAGATGATCCTATATCCTCAATAAAGAAGAAAGGGATATATGTTATCAGATAGAGTAGATGTGGGACCACACTAGATGCTAATATAAATAATTACTGAAATTTTATTTATCATCCTTGGCGGTGGTGATTTCTCTGATGCAAGAAATGAAAGAAGAAAAAATCCCCCCTACTACTAGAATTTCTGAAAGGTAACTATCTCAGTTTTGTGTAGAAGTTCATAGAGAATCTTCAGGTAAAATAAAACTTCCCCTCTTGATAAAGAAGGGATTTTGTTATGTTTACGCGTTATAGATCGTGTCACAGGACAATTAACCGGGAAATCAACAAACAAAGGCAAATCCTTCCTTTTGTTTTGATTCCTTGATCGAACTATTGTGCTAAAGAATGAGACAAGCTCGTTTATGGGAGCTTGAACCTTAGGACTCATTAAGAGAGAGACCCGAATCTCATAAAACTACGATAAACTTTCTGCTTACTTTATTGCTAGCAAAACGTCTCTTTTAAAGAAGAGATGTTACAAGAAAATAGGAAAGAAAATCCTACCATAATAAAATAGAAAATATAATTATTAAGAATCCTACCATAATGAAACTTGCATAAAATAAACTACTAGAATCTTACCATAATAAAACTTGTAGTAATTAGACTCCTAAATTAAGGTAATTGCTAACTAATTATTATACTTTCCCCACAATGGCATCGGCTGTAACATCACTCCCCTCCTGGAGAACAAGCGTGTCCTCAAGCTTGAACGATGGCATAAATTGTTGAGCATTATTCTTATCCATCTCTGGTGGAATGTCCTCTTGATAATTAATTTCCAACAAAAATAATTTCTTGCATTGATGGTTGACTGAATATATTTCATCACAATTATAACATAATCCCTTAGCCCTATGATCTACCATTTCAGCCCGAGAACTTTTTAATAAAAGGAGAAAATGTCCCGCTAGAACCTGAATTGGCTATTGTCGACACGCCTTGTCCATAACCCCCTTTATTGTTCAAGGGTGTATTTTGCCATGGTTCTCGCTGTGTGACAACTTCTTGTTTCTTTTCAAAGGCCCGAGCCAAATTCATTGCCTGCACCAGATTAGGGGGATTTTGCATCTCCACATTGATCCTAATAGAATCCTCCAACCCCGCAATAAATAGATCAACTTGTTGGTCGACTCGAACTGAGTGCTCTGGTAATTTTCCACTGTCCCCATTTGTTTTAAGTTCACCAATTCCCCTAGAGGGTTACTCCTTAAAGCTGGTCCAAACCTTAACAGTACAGTATTCCTTGAAAATTCCCCATGTCATATTCGGTTCCTCCTGCTCTACCTGAAAGTACCATAATTGTGCTTCCCCCAACACGTGGAAAGCAGCCAGCCAGGCCTACTTTGACCGCCGCTGCAATCCGCTAATTTGCAAAGAATTGTTCGCATCGATGTAGCCATATTAGCGGATCTTCAGTGCCATCAAAGGTTGGGAAATCCAATTTGGTGTAACTTGGGACTGTAAAATTCCCTGGTAGTACTCCGGTTCAAGTTGGTGGGTTGTCGTTCCTCTGTTGTCACTGGCTATAATTAGCGTTGCTACTTGAAACCCCAGCTACTTCGCTGCCTTGGGTCTGATTAAGGCCCTTCAGAACTTCTTGCAATTGAAGTGACAATTGTTGTAGTTGTCCCCCCAACTGCTCAATTCTAGACGTCATCCGAGATTCAGCCTTGGCCACTTTAGCATCATTAGCAGCCTGCAGTTCTTGAAGAAGTGACCTTATCTCTATGTTTTTCCCGGAGTCTCCCATAGTGTGAGGCTCTGGTACAAAGTTGTTATGTTTACACGTTATGGATCGTGTCACAGGACGATTAACCGGGAAATCAACAAACAAAGGCAAATCCTTCCTTTTGTTTTGATTCCTTGATCGACCTATTGTTCTGAAGAATGAGACAAGCTAGTTTAAGGGAGCTTGAACCTTAGGACTCATTAAGAGAGAGACAGGAATCTCATAAAATTACGATAAACTTTCTGCTTACTTTATTGCTGGGAAAACGTCTCTTTTAAAGAAGAAAGAAAATCCTACCATAATAAAATAGGAAATATAATTATTAAGAATCCTACCATAATGAAACTTGCATAAAATAAACTACTAGAATCTTACCATAATAAAACTTGTAGTAATTAGACTCCTAAATTAAGGTAATTGCTAACTAATTATTATACTTTCCCCACAGGGCATCGGCTGTAACAGATTTACTAGCTTTAGGATGTGATTATGCATCGCTGCTCCAAGACTTTAGTAGATCAACTCTATTACATAAATGGATTCCTAATCTTTAGCTCACAATTATAGCTACCATCATGACACAAATACGCAGTTATTATTGGTATCAGCCCCAAACCTCAGTCATTGATCTTTATGGTGACCAATGATGTCTTTTTATCCATAGATAAAGGTAGCTGGGTAAGCAGTATAAAGAAGATAATCCCGCCAATGAGTGAGAAAGAGGAAAACTAAAGCATGCACTGGCCACAGAAAAGACTTCCCAAGCTGTCAAGAAGACTGTACCTGTGCTTGAGATTCTTCATAACAAGTACTAAATCCAGGGATATCAACCCTGCTCTCCTTTCGAAACAAAGGCTCTGTAGAAGCATTAAAGGAACAGAAGCTCAAGTTATAAACAATTCACTGGAAAAAATACTCTTCACAGTTATTTAGCAAATGGTTTATAATTTTCCCATTACTACCACAAGGAGTGTAAATAAAATTCAGTTGATGAGGGATTTGAAGTTAAGCTCATTATCAATTTACATAAGCACAAATCCCCTACAATATTTTAAATCAGATTGCTTTATGTGGCAAGGTTTTACATGGGAAGGGGCCAGAGAAGTAAAAGATGGGAGCCAAGTGCAGAACAATTACCTCAACATCAGGGTTCTCTGTGACTAAATATATCCAAAATCTTCCTCATAAAGAAATATAGGTGGAATTTCTAGCTACAAAGAAGCTACAGGATACTAGCTAAGGGCCACATTGATATATATCATTAGGCATGCAAATCAACTGAATTGATTTTGAACATTAATTAGAGGCAAATATCATAGCCATAGGTGGGACACTAAGGTATGAAGCACTGTAACTGGCTATAAAAGAAGATAGCCGCATATACTATGAATAAAAAAATTAAAATGCACTGCTGAACTATTACCTTCAACATCACAAGTCATCTTGAAACTAACAACACATTCTGGGTAGATATGGGAGTTCATATTCATGTTCCATACAACATAGTAATTTGGATGTTGGAGATCGTCAACACCGCTGTCAAACTCCTCACTACTAGGATGGAACTGGTTTGATCCACAGTGAACAAGCTCCATATTCCCCATTATGACATGACATAATGCCATATGTCGTGTGTCATTTTCGTCAACATCAAAATAATCGATACTGAAAAAAACAAAAGATATAGTGCCATACAGATTGTTCCAGACCAAAATAAAGTACTCACATGAAATTCCCAATAGAAACAAATTACGTAGCACTAAAACAACCAATAAAACAACTGATATTAAATGGCTTAGCATCCTAACGGTAAAGTGCCAATCACTAGTAAACCAAGTATATCACAAACTCCTTTAAGTAATCAAGCACATAAAGTATGTCGATAAAAGTCAGTTAACCAACAATCACCAGGTGCAACAACAGATGTAGAGCATCAGCAGAACAGATTAAAACAACAGAAAGTTTGTTAGCCTAACCAAAATACCAATGGAAAAATAAGAAAGAAAGAACAGTGAAGAAAGAATAATTGCGCTATCTTGTCTAAATGAGAAAACACCAAAGAAACACTTCACAATATAGTATTATCATGAACACATTTTTCTACAATTAGAATAATCAAATAATGGATAATGGAAAAAGAATATCAAAAAAAATCAAACCCAGTCTCATTGCAATGATAAGAGTAGAAAACCAAACCTGATATGAGGACCATTTGCAGGGATTAGATGTATCCCCGTGCCATGCATGGTCTTAATTTTGAGTGGCTCATAATGACCCACCCCATACTTCAGCATAGTAGGGACTGTACCTCCCGAACAAGGAAGCCAAGCGAATTGGATATTTGCATCCCCACGGTACCTTTTAGTAATTTCAACCTGTTTCTCAAAAAGTTCCAACCGAGTTTCCCTCATAATGCTTGTGCAACAACGTATATCAACAATTTTTGCAGCAGATGAGCTAATAGCTCTAAAAAACATCTCCCTCACAGCATCAGAATTTAAAGATCCAAAACGTACAGGATCAACAGCCAAGATCATGTCTCCCTTCATCTGTTGATTATTCCCACATTTCTCATCAACTCCCACTTCTGATGCTTTTGCACAACTGTTGATTTCATCATCACAATCTTTTATCGCAGCATTCTCATGATCTTGCACTTGCTCAACAATAGCCATGGACTCCTGACTAGATTCATCATCTAATCCACGTATTTCAATCTCCAAATGCAAGTTGATATCATTGGACCCTTCAGCACCTCGATGGTCTTGGCCTTCGGCAGATTCATGCTGACAGCCATGTAATTCATCATAATCACCAACTATTTCAGGAACGAAACACTTTCCAGAGGCATCAATCCATGCTAGTGGCTGACACATACCAGTTTTCATGTCCAACTGCGTCATATGCAAGAAGTCTAGCAGAATCTTTTTTCCATTAACCTCCACTTCTACTGCAGGGTTCTTACCAAGAAGGCCTTTGTTGACATATGCAACAATATCCTTAGAGAAATCATTCCATTCATCATTGTGATAATACATCAAACGATTCAGACTCCCACTTTTCTTGAAGTTTGAATAATATTTAAGCAGATGTTTCCCAGATGGAAAAGCACAACTGCCATACTCAGTAGTTCTGACCACTTTCCTCCGTTTGGCAAGATTGTGGATGGATGGTAAAGCACAACTGCCATACTCAGTAGCTCTGAACAGTTTCTTCCGCTTGGCAAGATTGTGGATGGACGAACTTCGGGAGGATCGCAGAGGGAACAACACACGAGTAGCTCTTGAAGAAGAGATGGTGCATCGGTCTGGCTGCTTTCTCTTAAGATCAACAACCAACCTTCGACCACTATCCAACACCTTTCCGCACTTTGTATCCATTTTTGCCTACTGGATCGATGTCTAAGTACCAATTCACAGCCAAAAGTTCAATACAACAATTTTGTTGAGCGTCCTCTTGATCTGGGCTCAAAGATACAAAGCCATAGGCAACAGTAGAGGAAACCTGAACATACGAACAAATGCTTAGAAAATTTGCAAACAGACTTTCAAAAATGAAACAAGAATATAGTTAACACTACCAGCTACACAGTTAAAGCAATCCATTCCCACAAAACCTCAAGCGGTAGCCTAACATCAATAAATTTATCAAATTAATAATCTAACCGAAATATAAATAGCTGATTCATAAACTTCCAATCATCACAAATTTTATAAGCTCATTAGTCAATTCTTTTCCTTAATGCTTCTCCTCCCTCCAGAAATTGCAGAACATCATTATTTTTTCCTAAGCTGAAAAGGTAGAAGTCAATTTTTCAATCTTTTTTCAGAAAAGGAACCATTCGATAACATGTAATAACTCATCAAAGAGTGTATTCTATAAAAATGAGAGCCAGACAGAGCCGGTGGTATAGGAATATTGCAAATTAGTATATAGGTTTAAGAAAGTCCACATACAAACACAAACACATACTCATGCACCAACAGAAAGAATAGAGACTAACAATGGCATAGCGATAAAATGAGAAACCAATAAGCAAAGAATCTAACAGCATAAGCAGCAAGCGAACATAGTTCCAATGCCAAATATTCATCATAATTATTTACTGAAAACAATATCCTTCTTTCCAGCTTCCATTGGGATATGAATCATCCCCTGGCATGCGGACAAGATGAGAACATAACCGGAGCCACAGCATTATGAACATAAATATACAAATTAACATTGATTATGAAGCATAAACATACATATCACCGAGATTTTCATGATCATGTATTCATGTCTCATCATTATCTACTACTTCAATGGTGGAGAACATGCATACTTCATAAGCTGTTTGGAGGTATACAGGGACTAGAAAAAGAGGTAGGTGCTTTCTTCTTTATGTAAATTCCAATTAGACAGCTTAATTTTCCCCAACTGATCTCCAGAAGAAGATATCCATTCTTTGATTTCTTCCGTGTAATGATGCATCTCTGCCTTTCACAGCTCAAATGGAAGGCTTTCTCACAATTCAGTACCACAGAAACCACAGACCACTATAAAGTGTTGCACCGAATCCACTCAAAAGAATGAACAATTTTATTGAAACGGGGACAAGCAAAATACAGCACTTTTAGCCATTGGATATTACCGCCAGAGTGTCAACAGAGATTTCACATTTGATCATTACAAAAACTAGAAACCAAAGTAAAACTCCACCGGAAAGGATCAAGGAGCACCTATGTTAAATGACAATGGTTGAAGGATCGGACTCAAGTGCTTCGGCCAGTTACTTAATAATTGAAAAACTAGACTGCAGAGTCCATGTGATATGGATGTGCAAGTGTTGGAGTTAATAAATCCATGATTGTACAGAAACATGGCCAGGAGAACTAGTTCCGGAGACAAACTCCAGGACCGCGAAAGGTGCCTTCCCAGTGCACTTGAGTGCTTTACTGAAGAAGAGGCTTTCTTGACCCACCACCATCAGCCGAAATGGATCCATACTTAACCCTATTTTTTAGCGTACGATGTCTGTAAGAAAAGAGTAGCACGTTTGGGATCAAGTTCCTATTTTGCCTTCTAGCTCTCCAAATGGAGTTGCTAAATCATGTTGGTTGAAAGCAAAGTAAAGGAGCTATTAATTTTATTATCCATGTAAGAATTAGGAATTCCCCTTCCAACAAATCCCAGAACCGGTTATTCACATTCAAGCATGAGTTAGTTCAAAGTCAGCAAGGGGAATCAAAGAAAGGTAGCACATATCCTCCGTGGCCATCTTTCTAACTGGACCGAATGTCTCATCATTCTTTTGTTGAACAAGGGTGTCAATTCATTGGAAGACTGAACTCTATACTTCAAAAATATGCTTACTGACATACATCTATTATCATCTGAACTTGTTTGCATCACACTACAACAATTACATACGTTACTAGCTAAATTCTCATTAAACTAGGCAAAGGCATGTTCTTAGTGTTCTGATAGCATATACAGATGAAGGCACCAGAAGGCTGCCATATCCCAAGCTTTTTAAGTTCAATAACAATCTTTTCTTCTTGAAATTCCTAAAAGAGAGGGGGGCGGGAGCAAACACAAGAAGAATATATGACAACTTAACAACAAGAAACCCAACTTCAACCTCAAGCACCTTCACTATAATAAACAACTATACTTGATTTTAAACTGCTCAAAAGTACCCCCTAATGTCTTCAGGCAACAGAAAAATGTCTCCTAATTTTGAGGAGTATACAGCTCTAAACAAGCACGCCATATTTGGCTTAGAAAATGCATTGGTATCCTCAGATGATATATGTGTCACCATGCCTAACGAAAGTGCAAGAACCCTAGCCTGGACGAGAACGCATCAGCTCTAGAGATCTAGCGAGTTGCACTGCTGGGGTTCCTGCTTTTGCACATGGATTGCAATCACCGGGTCTAGATAGTTATTAACCAAACAACGACACGTGATTCTCCGCATAAATTGCATGCAACAAATCAGGTTATATGTAAAATACCTAATACACACTCCAGTTCATGTACATCCCATAATCTTGATCGCGAGAAAATGTAAGAGGTAACGTTAAATGACAGTTCAAGCAAGCACAAGACTCCGCAAAAATTTACACACACAAATATCTTGCTGAACAGACTCACACTTTCAAACCTTAATTAATTCAACCAAGGCTACAAAGTTTAAAGAAAATTACAATACTCCTAAAATCGGAAAGAAAGAAGAAAATCTAAAATCTTAATCAATTCAACCCAAAAATTTAAAATTAATGAACCCAATAAAAAAACTCCACAAACTTAAAACGAAAAAAGTGACAGCCAGGTTAACAGTCAAGGAAAACCACAAAATTCACACGGACCAGTAACAAAAATTGAATTATTGACTTTTGCTTGCTCAGAAAGATGATATTACTATACTCTTTTTCAATCAAACCCATCATTTCCTTTGGTGCAAAATTCACGATTCTAACAAAAACAACGAACAAACCATTACTGAAAACCTAAGATCCGTATAACTTCAATACAAAAAATCCAGGCCTCGTATCACCACAAAATTCAAACAAAATACACTATGTTATACAGATCAAAACACTGCGAAATTACAATTAAGATGCTTTGTTGATCAAACACTTACATGGATACAAACAGGGAAAAGTCGTCGAATTAATTTTCTTTTTTTCTTTTTTCCTCCTCCTTTTCTCCCCCTTGCTGTGTGGTTTTTCAAACCCTAGACAAAAATTAAAAAAGAAAATACAAAATCGAATAAAACTAAATATAAATAAAAATAAACAAATAAATGGAGGCACCACCTGTCACTTGCGTCTGAGGCAATGTACATAATTGACCCCCTTAGGCATGATTCTTTGTCTTTCCTTTGTCCTTTTTTTTCTCCTTCTTTTCTTTAACGACTAAACCTTCTAGAAAACATGTTTAAAAATTTTTTCCTATCCAAAGATTTAGAGCTCGTTTAGATTGGCGTTTTTTTTAAAACAAAAAAGTATTTATTTTTTAAAAAATGCATTTAAGAGTAAAAATAATTGTCTTTGGATGAATTTTTAAAAAAAAACAAAAGTGAAGAAAAAGTTGAAATGGTTTTATTTAGAAGCTATTCAAATTAATTTTAAATAAAAATATATTTTAAAACACTTTTAATTATTGTATCCAAACATAAAATTACTTAACTTTAAAAAAAAACTCTACAATTATTCATAAATCTGGGTAAAGTCCATGATTGTTGCGCACACTAGGAACACAATTTTACTTATTCTCTAAGTTAATTGCATAAAATTCCCTTCATTTTATATATTTACTATTAAATTTGTTGTAAATCAAAGATAAATTTAAAATTAAATTAAATTGCATGATTGAAAGAGAAGTAGAAACTAAAAGTAAGGGGGAAATGAAAAATAGAAAATAAAAATAAAAATCAAGGTTGGAATAGATGAGATATGCGACAGGAGATGGATTCTAGCGATATCACATATAAACAAATCAAAGAAAATTTTCAAAAGGTTTGCAAGCCAAGTTTAAATATTTATAAATACACTTATATAAAATATATAGTTACGAAGAATATATTAATTTCCGCAATCGAGCTCGAGGCATGACCTATAATTTACATCATTTGGACAAAACGAATAGAGTTGAATCGAACTTAGTAAGACTCGAATCAAACTCAAGCATTCGAGCTTGATCTTGAGTCTGAAAAGAAAAAGGAGCAAAGTTTGACTTATTTGCATATAGGGGCGTCAATTTGGAAGGGCCGGGTTGATGCATGGGTATAACCTATGTCACATAAAGCGAGTGTACATGTGTAAGAGCGTAAAAATTTAAAAAAATGAAGTGCGAAATGCCTTAAATCGTCTAATAAAAAAATATTTTATGTATGACATAAATTCTACATATTAAATGTAGAGCAAATTTGCAGAGGAGTATAAACAAAATAATTTTATTAAATGCTATACTTGAACTATATTATTGATAATTTAATGTGATTAACTAAATTTGTTAATTCTTCTCATAACCTAAAAAAAATTACGTACGAAGGTATAATTTATACACGTAGGTCTAGTCATATGAGTTCCCTCAAATAAAAATAGCATATTGTTCTCATATAAATTTACTTACTATCTAAAAATTAGAATATTTAGATACTAATTACATCAATGAAATTTTATTTATATACTATTTAATTGAACATGCATTAATTTTTTCCTCAATAAGCTAAATCAAAAAAACTATTTGCAAGAATTTATTTATCAAGTGATCATCAAATTTTTAGTATTTTTTTGCTATTATGTCTAAAATATAAGTGTGTGGTCTAATAAAACTTAATGCACAAATAACAAAATTTTAGTCGTTCTAAAATGAGAAGTGAGCACTTAATTCGTTAATTCAAGTACTGAGCGTGATCCAATTGGGTGATAGAATAACTATGTGACCTGGGCATAAAAAATCTTAATCTGAGTTCAAACCCAACCTGATGCTCAACTTGAAGTGTCCAACCTAAACTTGACCAATTGGGTTCGAGTTAACCTGATTAGTTGTCAAGTCACCAAACCTAAAAAAAACGACTTTTCTATGAAATTTCCACGCAAGTATACATGTGTCGATCAAATAATAAGTGATGAGAGGATTGTCTTGTCCCACAGAGACTAGTTTAATTATTTTTCTAATTACCAAAATGATATGCCCTAGTTTTGCCTAATAGTTAATATCAAGACATAGTGGAATAAAATTAAATATGTAAATTAAAACAACCTAAACCAAAGAAAAATAACCAAGGATTGATTTCAATGATTAATAATTAGGACTATAATATCCATTATTATGATCCCGTAACTCTTCTTCTCCCTACATTAATCCTGTTACAAGTAAAGTTCGATACCCTAGCAAAACGTGTGCAATTGCCGATTTCTATCTAATTTTGCCAATTCCTTTATTGTGAATTGCCACCCTATATTTCTATGGCTATCAAATTTGCAACAAAGAATTAACAACCACTATGAAGTGTGCATGGGTCGTAAGTATATTTCTATCTTACAACCGAATCAACAAAATCACACGTGCAAGTAATCAAACATACACTATTTAATTTATGTCGGGTCCCAATTTTTCTCTTCCGAGACTTAATTAGGATTCCTAAGATGCAATTGTTGGTCAGACAATCAATAATGACGAATTAAATTGAATAATCAAATCCCTACTTGCAAACAATCATCAAGAAGGGAGAATCAAACATAGGTTCACATAAAAAGTTACGTTGCAACCCAAAATGAAATTTTAGTTCGACATAATTAGAAAACTAACATAAACAAATATAGTTCCATAAATACAATAAATTTAGTGACTGGAAGAGAAGAAAGAAACTCATCGCCGAATTCATTCATTCGCTTCTTGAATTTTCCAATCTTCATGTTTGATGAAGGTCTTCAAAGAAGAAAACAAATATAGATCTACAAAGTGAAAAAGGAGAGTTTCTAAACTATTCGCCAAGATGAATAATGATCTATTTTTCCCTTTTTTCTCGCCTTTTAGGACTCAGAAAACGCCTACAACTCTTTCCAAATTAGAGTACTTGTCAAAAAAGGAAACTACGAAATCTTATAGACTCGTAGCCTCCTTGGATTACCAGAATTGGGTAGGTATTCAAAATATTTGCGTACATACTCAGCCTTTGACTTTATTTTCATGCCTTTTCTGTATTTTGCATTCCTTGCCAGCAAAACAATAGTTTACTTCAACTAGAATCAAACGACACAAGGAGGTAGAGAAAAATAAAGCGCCTTTTGGAATATTACATATCATAGCAAAATTTCATTTCGTTTCTCAAAAACTATTACCTACCATGTTTATCAATTCAATGCACATGCAATCACATTCTAGGTACACTTTATAAACAACTAATATCTTCAAGTATCCCTCGTGTTATGTGTGTGTTATGATCAAGAACAACAATCACCAACAATCTAAATTAATTTATATTCATACAATAGGTGCAAAGCTGGACTTCCTAAATTGGTTTTCATCCTTATCTCTACTAATGTAGACATTGTTGAATCGAGGATCCATAGGACTTTAGTAAACTTATAACATAAGGCTTGGGTGAAGGATAGGAGAATAGGATGAAGTAAATAGCTCATGTACCTAAGATACTTATATTGGACAATATAAAGCTTTGGATCGTATTCATGAACATAATTCCACCCAACTTGTTCAAAACAATCACATCCACTCTTTCTTTTTTTTCTAATATACTCGAAAGTGCTAACTCATTTTTCTTTCGTTCTCTTCATTTTTTCCTTTTTTTTTCATTTTTTTCTTTTTTTTTTCTTTTATATGCACCAAAAGCAAGCTAGATTGTCCCCCGACTTTAAAATTCACACCAAGCTACTTTCATTCTAGCATTTCCTAGTGTTTTTGATATCTCCACCTTATCGCACCACAAAAGCGTCACAATATAAGTAAAGCGCATATGAATGGTGGGATATATTTCTCATTGTGTTTTTGGGCTTGTCATGTGGTTATCAAAAGAATTAAGCACATTGTAAGCTCAATGGGGCTCAAGGGCTGCATGTAAACAAATAAGTAGGCAAAAACGGTTCAAAAATTATAAAGGATGGCCTAAGTCATCTCCCCAACTCAACATTGTCTAGGATTTCGCCTTGACAAGGAATCAAACAGATTATAATATCCTAATGCATTAAAGCATATGCAAAACCTTCTCACATGAACATAAATTTTCTCTAAATCAATTAGCAATCATCGCGCAAGCCATGTGCTCAAAATAATTAGAGGATAGCAAAACAATAACCATTATTTTTTCAAGTGCATATAAATGCTCATGCCTATTTATTGTTCTAATCAACTTGGTGTTCATAGTATAAGTTCATCATAGATAAAGGAATTCGATTAAGACATATTGATTCCAAGATAAACATAAGACATTTACCAAAAAAACCCTACCTCAAGCAGTTAACAAAAATTTGACTCTAGGCAAAGCAAATTCCCTCTGAACTTAAATGGTACTTTGTCCTCAAAGTACAAAAATAAGCTTAGCGAAAGAGCAAAACGAGCATATTTCTAAATATATCATAAGACTGCAAAAACCAAAACGAAGAAAAAAAAAGACATGCTTATAAAATGATAGAAGGCACCTGGAGTCAGTCGGCATCAAAGTACTCCTCCTTGGTTGGTGGAATTCGGAAAAACAAATTAACGCAAAAAGCGCTTTAGTTATAGTCATCTGCCAGACTTTAGTTGTGCTTGGCATAAATTAGCCCTTAAGTCTCCCATGAAATAGCTTTATCCAGGACTTGTCTAACTTAAGATTCACTCTTGGCTCAATATGATCCACCGTGATTTTCTTCTTGCATCTTTTCCACGAGCCCTTGTACTTCAACTGTAAATTTTTCCATGTTTCCATGCCCTCATTGACAACATTCTTAAAAACCTTTATTTCGAGGCAATCTTCCATTCCTTTTGAAGAGGTTCCAACATTCACCTTCTCCTCAATAAACTTATCTACTACTTCGCAAAGATATTGGAGAACATGGCAAGAACACATATTGGAATAACTGGTCAAACGTTCGATGCACCTCCGTTCGTAGGTGCAACAAGTGATCCATATCCAAGGCGTGTCGAAGGACGATGTTATAGGACAATCCAGGGTGGAGATTCCACTATTCAATCCGACAAAGTCGAGCCTTCTAGCATGCATGGTGCCGAACCAAGGCATTCATTTTTGCACCCCAAACATAATTTTGCCTTTCTAGTTCGAGCTTTCCCCAAGATGTGTACGTGCCTTCGCATGTGGGTACCAATGTCTTCGAAGATTTTTCCAACACACCGTACACTCAGTCGGTTAACGTGCCAACCTCGAGTGACCCTAGCCAATCGTATTATCCCGGTGGAGTGTTTAACTACGCGAACATCGAACAACGTCAGAGTTATAATGCTTCGCCAGTACCTTTCGGAGTGTGGTCGAACCGAGGGGATGAGATGCCTGGGAGTAGCTCAAGTGATCATTAATCTAAGTCGTATGAATCCCATCAGTCCGAAGAAGAACAACCCCGCCGAAGAGGCTAACGAGTTAGACGTTCTCGAGACTGTAGCACTGGAGGTCATTCATTTAGGTTCGCATTAGTATAGTTGGTAATGTGACCCATGAAATGTGGAATATTAACTTATAATCTGAAAATTTGTTTTATTCATACTAGTTTCAATTATTTATCATCATTCGACATGGAAACATGTAATAAGCAACACAAACTAACTATAATCTCTTAATCTGTTTCATCTAATGGATGATGGATTAGATTAAGTTCACCCGATAATCAGCGATATAATTATGTGGAACAATCAAATATAATAATGTTAAATAATCAAACCAAAAGATAGAATAGCAATCAAATATATTTTCGGATGAATATAAGCTACAAATTCTAGCATAGTTCCCTTGGTCAATTTTGAAATTTTAGAATAGTGATTTCAATAATTATACCAAATAAATTTTCGGATGAATATAAGCTACAAGTTCTAGCATAGTACCCTTGGTCAATTTTGGAATATTGAAATAGTGATTTCAATAATTACACCAAATATATTTTCGGATGAACATAAGCTACAAGTTCTAGCATAGTACCCTTGGTCAATTTTGGAATATTGGAATAGTGATTTCAATAATTACACCAAATATTTTTTTGGATGAATATAAGCTACAAGTTCTAGCATAGTACCCTTGGTCAATTTTGGAATATTAGAATAGTGACTTCACTATTGATGAATAGTAAAACTTAAATAATTATGGCAGATACAAATTATAAATAGTAGCAGAATATGCTTGGTTAAAATCGAAATATTAGAATAGTAACTTTACTATTGATAAATAGTAAAGTTTAAATAATTACATATGATATAAATTATAAATAATAGCAGAGTATGCTTGATAGAAATTCTGATGGCTCTGGACGAATTTTGAATAATGTATCCAAATAGCCTGATTTTTAGCATGGCACGCCTACGCACATACCACTCAACTTTTTCAGACGGATAAAGTAACTAATAATTTTTAAGACCTATGAAAAATCCCCACTTTTTCAGGAAAAAAGTTTGTAACATAATAACTTCACTATTGATGAATAGTGAAGTTACTATAATTACAGATGATACAAATTCTAATTACTATCATGGTGGTGCGCATGGTAAAACTTCTGATGGCTCTAGACAAATTTTGACTAATGTATCCCAATAGCCTGATTAAAAATTCTGATGGCTACATACATACCATTAAGCTTTTTCAGACACATGAAGTAATTAATACTTTTTAAGACCCGTGAAAAATCCCCAGTTTTTCAGGAAAAAGGTTTGTAGAATAGTACGCCTACATATACTGTACATATGTGAAAATTTCAAATATAAACAATACCAGCCCAATCGAAACACCACAAACATAAAAACTTAGCATCTCACACATTGCAACAAAGATAACCTACATACTGAAACGCTCCACACTATAAAAATCTCCTCACATGGACATGAAAATGATGGGTGTTGTTGTTTATCACGACAGTAATATACAGTATTCTAATCATGTCATCACATATGATAGAAACCCAGTGGGTTTTATGTGGATAGCCCGCAACTTAACATTGGTCAATTTGATGGAAGAGTTGTACAGAATTACTAGTGTGAATTGTAATACGTACACATTAAAAGCATTCCTCAACTACAACATCTCAAGTCAGCCCGTTGTGCAAGCGTTGGTAGAGTTGACAAATGATACCGACCTGTGGAATTTTATAAGATCAAGCATAGGCCTACGTAACCTATAAATTTTCACTGATGAAGAAGCCATAATCCAGCATGACAGTAACCCCCATGTAATATGGGAGCATGATCAGCAATGGGGTTCATACATGTCCATATTAACACAAGAAGAAATTTCTGCAATCATGTAGGGATTAAGCAACTTCGACTTCCGAGATGTCCAACTGATAGTATGTTATTTTTACCTAATTTTAGGCCTCAATTATGCTTATTTTGATTAATTTTGGATCTTAAATGGGTTAAAATTTCACAAAAGTTAATTCTTACTTGCTATAGGTAAAATTTGATGAAAATGAGCTAAAAACGAGCCAAAAGGTGGTAAAAAAGTGCAGAGGAATGTCGTACAAGGAAGCTGGAGGGCTAAATTTGGAAATAATTATGTTTATCGCGCAAGGCGTAATCACGCCTTAGGAGCTGAAAATCCTACGCGGGATTGGAAAAAGAAGAGGTTAATATGGCAAAAGTTCGACTTGGAAGCAAATTCTCAACTTGCCTACAACTATTAGGGTTTGCCAAATAATTATCCTAGCTCTATTAGGATTTGGATTTAGGGTTTGAGCCCTATATATACCCGTTGTTATTTTATTATTTAGACATATTGGATTTTACTCTTTGTTCTAGTTCTTAGTTTTTCTCTTGAGAGTTTCCAACTTTTATATTTTTATCTTAGTTGTTATTATGGCCATGCATGGCTAAACTACTTTATTCAGTCAAAGAGTGATTCTAGCCAACGTTTTCTTCAAGGATTGTGAGATCTAATCGGTTTGCTTGTCTTTTAATTTTATGCAGTATTTGTGTATTTTTTTGTGCTTTTTGGGAAAACTCCATCTCTCATTGTTGTTTTGTTAGTTGTTCAATTTCGGCCGGTTGTTCAATTAATTTAACTTCAAAGTTCCAGTTGATAAGATCAAATCCGTAATTGTTTGATTGAATCAACACAAGTGGAAAGTAGTATAATTCGTTGTACTATAGAAAATACACAATCTAGTTTCGAGCAACCACGTTTGTAGGTTTGTTGGCTAGGATTTGGGTCTTTCTAGTTTTTAATGCTGTTAACGGGTTAAATCCTTTCGTTCGACTAGGGTTATTCATTAATTAGGGATTATTCATAGCGTTCGCATGTCTAGTCTATTATTAAGGAAAGATTAGGTTGGACAAGTTCTCTGAAGGCTATAACCAATCTATTGCATGAATTAAAAGCTATTTTTAAATCAATGATCAATCCATGAAAATGTTGTGCGAAGAATTACCTTTGACTGAGTCTTCATTCTTATAGATTTACTTGTGTTTTCTTTCTTACGTTTATTAACTTATCACTCAAAAACCCCCTCTCTTTATTTTATTTTGCACTCTTGGTTATCTTGAAAAGTAGTCAATAAGTTATTCCCTGTGGGATCGACCCTTCTCACCCTATCTACAAGTTAATTTTGTAGTTAGAGGAGTAGGATTTATTTTTGGTGGATTCGACACCCATCACCAACATACCTATCAAAACATCGGCTGCAATGACAACGACGCAGGTCTCTCCACGTACAACAAAGTGGATGTAGGCACTTCGCATCCCGCCCCGACACAGCAACAACAAACACATGAAGGAAGAGAAGGAGAAAACACAGACAATGTCATGGCTGACAGTCTAGGTCCTCAAGAAGACGAGCATTCTGAACCAGACTATGATATGGACGCAACCGGTGGTGACATCGACCACAATGATATTGAAGAAATAAATGTGACTGCGGTCATCACAGTTCCTAGAGTCACCCAACAAACAACAACTCTCGTACACCTATTGCCATCTAGTACCAACGCACCTCGGGTGTATGAAACCATTACATGATTCAACATGCCTTTCGAAGAGCTACCAATAGATTCATGAAATATACCAACTGGTATAAAAGGAACATTGTATGACCAAGATAGGGGCATTCTTCAAGTGGGAATGATTTTCAACAATAAATTCAATGCCACTTAATCTATCAAGCATTTTTCTATCAAGTGGCGAGGCGAGAATTCAAGGTTATTAAGTCCGAACCGAAATTATATAGTGTTTGCTGCATGTTGAGGGAAGAACAAAGCTGTCAGTGGAGAGCTCGGGTAGTTCTAAACAACAAGCGTGGAGTCTGGCAAATAACGAGGTACATTGGCCCACATACATGCCTCGTAATGTATGATGACGGAGATCACAGAAACTTGGATAGAAATGTCATTGGAGGAATAATGGTGAACCAAGTTCATGAAAGTTACTCATACAAAGCTGGAGACGTACGAGCACAAATTCATACCCTTCTAGGGTACAGGATAAGCTATTAGAAGGCTTGGTGAGGATTGATGCGTGCGCATTTCTTGTTATATGGTAGCTTGGAAACATCCATAGCAAAACTACCCCATTATTTATTTGCACTGCAAAAGAGGAATTTCGGGACTGTCGTAGAATGGCTTAACCTCAATACTGACGATCCCACAACAAAAATAATAGGATACGTGTTTTGAGCATTCAAGCCATGTATAGATGCTTTTCGACACTGCTGCAAGGTCATTAGCATTGACGGAGGTACAAATACAAGTTGCTAATTGCGTGCACAATAGACGGAAACCAAAATGTGTTGCCACTGGCATACGCATTTGTTGATGAAGAAACACGCTCGTCTTGGTTATGGTTCTTGTCAATGTTGATCTGATATGTTATCGGACAAAATCAAAGTGCATGCCTCATTTCAGATAGACATGTTAGCATAACTTCGGCAGCCGAACAACTCGTTGCATTCAAAGAGCCTCTTGGATACCATCGATTCTGTCTTAGGCACATTTGCTCGAATTTAAATGCAAAGGTCAAAAATATCCTCGCTAAAGACCTATGCTGGAGTGCTAGGAATGCTCCAACTGAGTTTGACTTTAACAAGATCATGAAGCAAATACGAGCAACCAAACCTGAGGCGGGAAGATACCTGGAACGCATCGACTTGGAGAAATGGACAGCCGTACACAACGGTGGAAAATGGATAGACATAATGACCGCAAAGATGTCCGAATGTATTAATGGCGCCTTTAAGAGTGGTCGTCGTCTGCCCATTGTCGCGTTCGTCCACCTCACCTTCAACCTCACCATAAATTGGTTCCATCAGCGTTCTACTATGGGAAACGGCATGCGATCAAATAACCAACTATGGACCGATCATGCATATGCCTACTACAATGCTTACAAAGATGCCTCATTATCGCATGTCGTCGAGAATTTTGTGTACCATGAACGTACGGTATCAATACTTGCTAGAGACACAGACCACGGGGTTGGTCGTCGATTTATTGTGAAGCTAACAAAATGTATATGCTCTTGTGGGATTTGGCAACAGTTTGGTATACCATGCTCACATGCATTAACCGCGGCAACCCAATTTTCGATAAACACCAGTCAATTGTTTGCGTGGTACTACAATATAGACTCTTACCAGCAAACATATATGGTTGTATTCAAGCCTATTTGGGATGAGGCTTATTGACCAGAAGCTGATTTCAAATTAGTTCACAAATCCCCACAGATTAAAGGAGCAACGGTGCGGCCGTGACGTTACCACTCGCATTCATAATGAGATGGACTAACCACAAATAAAGGAAAGATCAAGGCAATGTGTCCAACAACACCAATAATTGGTACACACCAATACTAATTTGTTATATATTTATGCTTTCTTTATTTGGAATAAAAAAATTCAATTTATATTATCTCTTTATATGTGATATTTTATAATTACCACACTATTTTTAACTGAAATTTGATATTCTGTTATCTTATCTTTTTAATTAAATTTATTTTGTTAAAATACTTATAGCATTTATTACAACTCGTAAATGAAAAATACGAAAGTGAATGAGAAGTTTGTGAGTTAAATTTTTGGAATGGAGCATGTTTATATACTGTATTGAAATATATATTTAAAAAAAATTAAAAATCAAAAATTAAAATAATATTAAAATAATATTTAATTTTCAAAAAAAAAATTAAAATTCTATGGCCGAACTTCAATAGCTCGATCTTATAATTTATTTTAAAAAAAATTTAAATCATAGACCGAACTCTTGAAGCTCAGTTTTTAAATTTTCTAAAAAAAAAAAAATTAATTGCTTAAGCTCGGTCTTTATTTTCTGAAAAAATTAAAAAAAAAACTTAAATCGAACTTTAGAAGTTCGGTCATTCTCTAATCCTACAGTAAAATCGAGCTTTTAAAGCTCAGTTTAGGATAAAATTTAATTGCTTTAAAAAGTGAGGATATTTTTATAAGTGCGATTTCTAAAAAGGACAAAATAAATTTTTTTTTCCAAATAAAAAGTAAGATAGAGGAGAGAGAAAGCAAAAAATAAATAAATTATAATAATAAAGCAAAAAAATAGAGACATCAAAACCCGCTAGTAAAAGATGTTACTCTTTTATACGATGGTATAAACAGTATAAATAATAATATTTCGATTTACTAATTCATTTAAATGAAAAACGGGATAAACAGCAAAACCCTAATTCCACAATCAAGAGGACTAAAGGCTAGAGGAAGGGTTTTAGCTTTCGGAACACAGAAGTTGAGAGGCAAACAATGGGGAAAGAGGGAGAACTTTGGGACGATTCTGCTCTCATCAAGGCCTTCGACACCGCCATTTCCAAATACAAGGCAAACCCTAGCACACATTTGCATATACATACCAACTTTCGTATCTGATTGTGTTAATTCTTTGTTACAATTCGAATTGTTCTGCAGACGATGCATGGGATGAGTGGCTCAACCGCCGCAGAGAAGACCATTAATAGTACAGAGCAAAATATACCAGCTGCCGAAGCTGATAGTAAAAAAGCTGAGTGAGTTCTTCTTTTGGGTTATGTACTGTATGTGTTTAAAATCTTTGCAAAGCTGCTAGAATTGATTTTGTAGTGAGCAGAAGAATTAGCTCTGATTAGTTTATGATGTATATTGTTACGCCCCCATTCTTCTTTTGTTGCAGTAAGCTCTAATTCATTTGAAAACTTCAAGTATTGGTTCCCCACTATCTTTCGTCAGGACAATTGTCGAAGTTGGGATTCAGTTAGGAATGGATGATTTGTATGATAGCATGATCGTTTTGATGCATAAATGCCATGTAAGCTGATATGGAAGGGAAATAGCAGGACTTGATTAGAATTGTATTTAACTGAAAGGAATACTGGTTTGTAAAGTAACTTGGGGATATTTTATGTCGGTAATAATATATTGTTTGACACACATAAAAATATATTGTTTATAACTTAAACAACAATGTGATTGGAAAGCTATTGTGATTTATAACACAGTGATTCTAACATCGTTTATTTACTCTAATGTTGATGTCTTGATGAAGACATGTACAGAAAGATGATAACCTTTGTGCTGTGCTGGAGGCCGCTGCAAAAGACGGAGATATGATTAATATTTTACCAATCAAGAAAAATACTCCTCCTGAGTTGGGTTCGTCTGCAAAATCTGTAGGTTCTTCCAATGTCCAGAATGGTAACCTTCCCCCCAGCAATGAAAATCCTGCTCCGGTATCGAGTTCCTCTGGGAAACATGTGACCTCATCTGATGTAAAAATTCAAGATGGGACAACATGGTATTCAAAGGGTACAGAAGAATATAACGACTTGTTGAACAAATATTACGAGCTTGAGGATCAGAGGCAAAAGGTTCTCCAGCAACTTAACCAATATAGCAACTGGAATTATCCACATCCTGTTTCTAGTTCTTCTACTTCTGAAGCGTATCAAGCATGTGTTCCTCAACCTTATAATACTGCTACCTGTTATTGTTCATATGGCTGTCAAAATTGGGTTGTTCCGTGCAATTCAGTAGCCGCTCCCTGTTCAAGTAATACTTGTATTGATAAAAGCTGTAATGCTATTCCAGAAGGTTCTCAGAATGGGAATTCCATATCTCAAGGAGATCCCAAATTTGTTAAAACAGCGATGGTTGCTGCTGAAAGAGCTTTGTCTTCACTTACGAAGGAAGCAAAAGGAGGTAAGACGTCCATCCAGGTTTTCATACATCAGACAATTATTCTATTCTCCTTTGGTTGTCAACTGGGGGCATGGAGTTCAATACTCTATATAGTGGTCTAGTAGAATATTAAAATGATTCATTTCATGGAGCCATCTCCAAGTTTGATTGTGCAAGGTAGGCGTTATAAAGGGTGTAGAGTAATGGAAAAATGGCAAAGTTCCTCGCTCTTGAGTCACAAGCCACTCTTGATTAATACCATGTTATGGATATGTCAGATCCTATTTTAGGAATTTCCTCTAAAGAAACAAACTCTTGACTCTGTTTTAAGAAATATCCTGTTAAGAACCAAACTCACTAAGGCAATGGAGGCAGCTATTAGAATGAACAACTTAAAGTCGGACGAGCATTGCAGTTGATTGTTGGCACTATCAACTAAACTAGCTTAACTGGTTGTCAGCTAGCACATCATCCTTCTAAAATATCACTGAGTGTCTTTTAAGGGAAAAAAAAGTAAGAAAGATAATGTTTTCTTTTACATGAATGAGAATGCATTTAAGCTTATAATATTTATTGAGTTTCAACAGAAAAGCTGGAAAAAGCAATAAATGAATGATAAAGAAAGAAAGTTGCAGTTGTAATTCCTTATAGGAAGCACTTCTCCCCACCAATGCCAAATAATTTATGTATTCCCTTAAAAAGAAATCTCCTGTAGTGTGTTCTCCTATAAAATTTGTTACCAGCGAAAGGTCACGAATATACTTTCTTCTTTCTTCCAGCTTTATCTCTTCTAGTTATCTTGATTCTTCAAATTTTTATTCTTCATCTCTTCTAAGAAACTTGGTTAAGAAATTCTTCGATCTGTAGAGAGATGCTACTCCATTTGCACTGTATGAAGTCATTTCGACCATCATTAATAAGCTCAACCAAAATGGATTAATCAGAGTCTGTCTGTACAAATTATTGATTATATGATGTTAATTCCTACGCCAAGTATGACTCTTTTGTAGTATAAATCACCAAACAGATTAGGGAGGGTTGCTGTTCCAATGTGTATTTCTTGTCATTCAAGCAGGAACTGATGAATGGAGATTTTCATTTAGATATGTGTTTGCTCTTTATTTTATCTCAATGATATCTTTCATTTTGATCTCCATTCAAATTTCAATTAAGTTAAAAATTTTGATTGTTGTATCCATATGTCTTACTGTATCCTTTTAGTTGCATGGAATGATTTTTCAATATTATGGTTTGGCAATAGTCACTTGAAGTTAGGCTGTTCGATATCTCATAAGTATAGTACCTACAGAAAAAATAGGAGCTGTCATATAATATTTTTCACTTTTTTGTTCATATTGGACTTATGTTCATTTCCATTTTGCGATCCTCAGCATCCCGCAAAATTTGATGGATTCTGGATGTGGATTATGAAAAGAGATGGTAGCATTCAGAATAACGGTGATAGCTTATCAAATTACTATATCGTATGGTTGATATGCCTTACTCAGATATAAGTTGTCTAGACCATTAACATATAGTCTACCTTGCCCCCATCTAAACCACATGTATTTCTGGAAGGAAATAAGACTATTTTCTCTTTCATTCTTCTGCGAGTTTCTTACATATTTCGTGCATCAGCAATATATAAATTAAGCATGCAAGTCATTTTCTATACATGCATAACACTGGTTAGAAATCCAGCTCCAAGACCCCGCAATCTTGTTCTCTCTTATTATTATGTATAGCTGGATATGCTAGCGCTCAGACATAATTTTCTCTGACTCAACATGATTTTTCTTGTCATTGAACTGATTGACATATATTCTGAGCTTGAAAACATTCTTGTATTTTGGTTTCATATAATATACTAATAAAGCACAAATTGAAAAAATCTCTTAAGCTTATTGGATGACCTCTCAAGTGTGTCAGTGTTTCTTACTTTCAGGGAATGACAAACAGATTGGGATGGAAATAGGCCATCTTGCTGAAAGCAGCAACTCTACTACAGGTCTTGATGTGGTTCTGAATGCTTGGTATTCTGCAGGATTTTATACTGGAAAGTGAGTATTAAAAGTCTCAATATTCTGTCAGTGAATTTCGAAATGCTTTTATTTTTTTGCTGGACAATTAACTCCTTTAGTAGTAGTTCTAAATATTGGGGTCGGATTCAAGTACTTATTAAAATTTAAAAAGAAAAATGTTAGTCCTTGTTCTATCATGATTACGTTCTTTCTTGGTTGATTATACCAAGATCTAGAAACATAATTCTGTTTAGTGCATCTGTATCAAGTGCTGCCATTGATAACAACCCAAAAAGGCCTGATCAATTCACGTTACCATGTGAATTCAAGAGCATGTAGTTTAATACCTATTTATAACCTGAACAGAGTACAAGTGCAGAGCAGATACCTCTAGGGCGTATACCAATATTGCAGTTTAAAAAATTGAATCACTAAAGCCAGCAGCTTAATCAGCTATAAGACTGATTATTGTGTTTGGAGAATATTGTTTGATTTATTTGTTACTTGAGAAAAAGGATGTTGTTTTTCTCTGACATAGGGAATTACATGATTGAGGAAGAAATTAATCCATGGAAGGAAAAGAAATGTTTCATAATATCTTATATCATGTGGGCATAATAAGAGGTTAAGTTTGTTTAACCAATAACCTGTGTAGAAAAGTATGGATGTAGTTCTCAGGGTAACACATAGATGCAGGTAGCTTTTAGTTCTAGGGGATGAGATCATTCCACCCTAGACTTCAGAAACACGAGTGTGATTCAGCTTGGATAGTGAAGAACGTTACATCAATTCTGATGATTGTTCATCTTCTGTATAGCCAAAATATTTTCCCACCAGGTTGACCTAAAAAATGGACATGTGGTGGCATTTAGTAATGTATCTTCTATCTTCATCAAAACTTACAGTCTTCTTTTGGATTGTTAATCCAGGTATCTTTCCGAGCAGTCTTTGGAAAAGGGAAAACACAGTCAAGGCATTTGAGCGTTCACGTTAAGCAGGGTTGCCATTTTCACGGGGCAAATTCGGTCAATGTAACCGTTATCACATGTGTAGATACAATGGAAAGCTTCTTGTTTTCTCTTGGCAAATCAAGAGACAGATTTGGTTGAAGCAATGGAATCATATTCTTGAAACGTACATATGGTTAACTGGAATGTCATTTCTTGATAAAATAGATGATTTTTGTTGTTTTGACTTTGCCAAGATTGTCTCTGCACTCTAAATCTTTTTGATCGTTCACAATGAAGTGAGGCATATAAAACCAACACAGTATTAAAGTTTTTGGTACGGTATTTATAATATAGAATCCTACATTTTGTTTTTTGAGTACTAACTTTGGTTTGGTGCAACTCCTTGTGGTTCAGATAGCTCTGCTAATTTTTGTAAGTCTATGAAACTGAAGAAACAAGAGCTTGTGGCACATTTTTTTGATTAAAATTTTCTTTATGTAGCCTGTAACTTTCGGTTTCGGCACGCAAAAAATGCATCGGGTACCGAACCAAAATTTTCCGGTTTGGCTCGGTATGCATTGACATAATTTTTGGTATGGTTAAGTTTTATGTCGAAGTATCGAAATTTAATTAAAAAAATTATAGAAGAGAACATTTTTTTGGGGCAGAGACGCTTATCATATATATAATTATGTATGCAAAAATATATACAAAAAAATAATAGATATATAAATTCAGTATTCGATTCGATATGATATACTAAACCTCAAAACTAGACAGAATACCCAAATTTTTTTTAAAAAATTACCACATACCGAATCAAAAATTTTAATTTAGACATTGTTTAATTGATTTATCAAACTGTGTAGTGTGTACACCCCTAAATATAATTGAAGCATAACGACAACAATGCATAAAAGTTAGTGAACAATACCTTCCCCTTTAAATTAAAGTTAGTCGGTGTAGTTTCATTTTACTAGTATCCCCATAATTTATGACTTGCCGAATTAAGTTTTTTTATTTAGGTAATTTACCACTTACCAAATTAGTTATTGAACACTACCGCAAGAAAAACTGAATTCATAATGCTTTTCAAAGATTTTTTATTAAATTCAGGAGATTGTTATTGACACTTAAAAATTATTATTGGTACTCTCGTTCAGATTATAATTTCGACGAATTGGCTAATATACTCTTTTAATTTTTAAATATTAATTCTATTTAATTTATTGGACATAAAAGTCCTAATAGTCCATCCTTCACATTTTTGCTAAAAAGAAAAATATTCTTCACCATCTTTTTCTCAACTTTGGTGATATCAACTCAAGAACTATTTCTCCACTCTAGCTTTGATGGATGGTGGCCAACAAAGTTCTTGTTCTAGATATTGTTGTCTTTTGTGCAGATATTTTGCACATATTTTATATTATAATTTTTCTATTTTTTGTCATTTTAAATTTAATTACTTGAAAATAGGGGAGATTAATATTTTAGAAGATTGAACAACAATTTTGAGTTGTAGAAGATAATAGAGCTTGTGAATATCAAGAGTTAAGATGTTTATTTATTTAATTTTGGGATGGTACAACTCAAATACTTTAAATTCAACATAAATACATTTATCTAATATAATTTATCTCTTTATGTGCAAATTGATCTACTAATGCTTGTATATATGGAGCAAACTGTGAATAGAAGATCATGCCTTAAAGATTATAGTCTTTTTTTTTTTTTTTTTTTTTTGGAATAGACATTTTGGTTTTTTTTTGTTAAAGTGAGATAATATTGTCAACCGTAGAATTGGTGGAACTATACCTGTTGCCTTTTATCTAATATTTTACATATTTGAATATTAGTGGGATTATATGATATGCTTTATTTTATTTATTACCTAGTTTTTATATATATTTAATGTATTTTCTTTTATTACATAATTTCACATGTGTCTTACAAGGTCTATCTACATATGACGTTAAAAAATTTGCTCGTAATATTTATTTTGTATTAAACAAGTAGGATAAAAAAGAAAGATCAAATAAAAAATTAAAGAGTAACATTAAAGTTGTGATCTCTTGTGTTTTTTTATATGAAAATGATTTAACAATAAAAAAATAGTTTATATGTCATTAGAATCAATAAAATAGTGTTTGAAAGACGAACGTGTATTTTAGTCAATTTATCAATATAAATAGTAAAGATAGAGTGTCAATAGCAATTCTCCAAATTTATTTGAACATGACTAATGTCTTTATTTGGACCCGTAAATGACTAAGAGAATGTTTGACTAAGCATATAAATTTCTTAAAACATCTTAGAAAATGTTTAAGAACTTATAAGTTCATAAAAGGTGTTTGAAATTTTTTTAAATAAAGCAGTTTAAAAGAAAAAAGCTCCCCCACCTTTTTTTTTTTTAAAACAACTTATAGACTATCTAATTTTAGAAAATAAAATGATATAAATATCTTTACTTTTTTCAATATTATATTTTTACTATCTCAAAAAATATTTATTTGTATGAAATTAATTTTACTTTATTACTTTTTGTCATCATTACACTCAAAAAATTATAAACTCCTATTTTTATCAAACAGAACTACAACTTCTACATTCCAAAAAATCTTATAAGTTACGTGATATTATTTTATCCAAACAGTTTAATAACTCATATTTTAAATAAAATATAGGAGCTTATATGATCAAAAAAGCATCTTATAACTTGTAAGAGCTTATAAGTTGGTTAGAACAAGGAAAGCCAAACACCCCCTAAGCTTAATTAATTAAAGCACGCATGGAACCTTCAAGAAAATAAGGAAAGCCATAGTTCGAAATCTCTCGTAAATTTGACAATGGGTGTGATTCCTATTAATAACCACAAATGTTCAAAAGGACATGCAAGTGGAGATTAGAGCAGGGGACCTAAATTGATAAGAATAGAGGTCTGCTCAAGCTAGTTGAATCACTACGCACATCTATGGATTCGGAGACCTGAAAATTAAACCTTCACAGCTGCAGCAGCCTCCTTGATCTGCTCGATCGTGAAAACGCCAAAGAAATCATCGTCGATAACAGCATTTACCACAGCGAAAGCAAGATCGTCTACACTCACGGGAGGGGCCAAAAATAAATCCGATGCAGGCAGAGAGTTCAAAGGTTTGGTGAAGTTCTCAACAGCAAGCAGAAGCTTCTCTATTGGTTCGCCTATCAAGTCAAGAGGGATCTCAAATCCATCAACCTTCCTCTTCCCGTATATGAAGCCCGGCCTGAACACAACACCTGTTGCAAGTAAAACCATCAATGACGTATCAAAGAGATGAAGACCCTTCTCAGGAAAGACTGAAAATATTGGATTTTTAACTGCTCGAGGAAGAAACAGATCAGTCAAATAAGCTCATAGCAACGCGGTTCACTACTATGAGTCAGTTAACTATTGAATGAGCAGGACAAACCCAAGAGAGAGAGAGAGGGCAACTTTGAAGTACCTGATGTGGGATATTTGGACAGAACCTCAGATTCAGCTTTCCTTTTACCAGTGAAGTATCCCGTTGAGAGTAGAAATGATGGCAGGTTATAATCATGAACAGAGATCAGTATGAACTTGGGAATACCTGAAGAGTAATGAAAAGAATTAATTGATTTTCATCCATTGAAAAGCCAATTTGATTCAGTCTTGATAGCCAATATACAATGTATTGTTATCTCTGATGATGATACATTTGTTCGACTTAGTTACGTCTGTGAGATGCTAAAAATTCACATTTTATGTGGAGAATAGCAAGATAAAATTGAATTTTGGTAAGCTATCGCAGGATACATGTCAGTGTTAATTATTTCATACCCCAGAACACAGAAATCAGCTCAGAAGAAATTGAACGTGACACAAGAAATTTTCCCGGAGGAAAATCAATAGATTAACGACACATCTTTTTCTAGGAATTTAACTCGCTATGATCCTCAAGCATTGCAATGGGCACTCACAGACAACAAGCGTAAGTTTTATCTTAGCTTATTTGTACATGTTAAATATATCCAGCCTAGTTAACATGCAATAATATCCAGAGTAACACACGTCAAAACAAATACAAGATTGCTTCTTGTAAATCACCGAAAATAAGTTTATAACTCAGAATATTGAACAAGCCCCGAACAGCTTATCAAGTTTACAGTCCTCACCAAAATCTTTAGCAGCATTTACAGCGACAACATTAGCCTCGCCATTGATCCTTTGCATCTGTTCCTCACTGCCAAAACCTCCAAGTGTGGAAACAACTGCTGTAGCCCCAGGAAGCACTTCATCCCAATTTGCATAAAAAACATCTCCTGAAACATTCAAAAGTTACTTTGATTACTTAGGTGCAAGGTACTAAATAATGGAATGTTCATGGCTTTGCCATAATGGTTTTACACCGAGCATATATGCCTGGTAGTAGGAGCTTGTTCCCACTATCATCATACAGGGGGAAAAAAATAAAAATAAAAATAAAAAATAATTTCAGTTTTTAATACCATTTTCATTTTAATATTATTTTGTTATTGATATTATCGTGATGAGTACATAGATGGAGCATTTAAGTTTTATTTGATAGTTAAAATACAAGAAAATTACATCTGTTGTAAAACTGGCACATGTTAAACTTTCACAACCAATAAGCAATATTTTCTGCTAAAGCAGGCAGCTAATAATTTGACATAAAAGTTATCCAGATATCTATGGGGAAAGTAGGGAATGACCCTAGCAAAAGAACTGCTAGTCAAAAGGTCTAACACTGACAAAATGCTATACTTGATTCTGGTTCGTGGAAGAAAAAGAAGAAACAGGTTATTAATTTCTCTTAGGGTTTAATATTGAAGTGTCTTTGATGGAAAATTGATATTTGAGTTTCTTAAAATTAGGGAATGTTGGGAAGGATGGCACAGTGAAAGTTGGATTGTGCAACAATAATGCTATGGTTCAAGTGCCCACAACCAAAATTCAAACACCAAAGATTAAATCCTCTCCTTCGTACAATCAATTCAAGCCAAAACAATAAAAAATAAAAGAAAAAATCATCAAGACCAAGATTTACGTGAAAACCCTAATGTGAGGAAAAACCCACAGGATAGGCTCTGAGCAAACTTCTACTTAATAAATACAAAAGGTATGCAAAGTTCTTCCCCATACAAACCAAGCTAGGGAAATACTAACATCACTACATCATCAAGAACCACAAGTTCTTTATACATAGCAAGTAAAAGTTCATTATTCAAAATAAGAATAGAAATCATAAGAAGATCTAGGCAAAACTAACTCAACAACTCAAACAAAATAGTCCTGGAATTCCGAGATAAATATCTCAAAATCTGACCACGCAATCTTCGGCCATATCGTCTAAACTTGACTTTGGTGTGTCTAGAAGTGGCCTACAAAGTTTGAGCTCAATCACTGAAAGTATGACCACGCGATTGCCACTTGATTGCAAACTAACTGGAAGAAAACTGATGCGACAAGTTACTCAACCAGTGGCCTAAACTTCCAGATGAGTATCTTGAAATCCAAACGGTTCAATCTTCAAGACTTCAACCATACAACTAAAAATCGCCTAAAAAATCTGAGCTTCACTTGAGAACGTATGATTGTACAATCTTCAGTTGATTATCGGCTGCCAAGAAAGTAGCAAGGTTTTTTTTTTTTTTACTGCTCTCCAGAATATTTTTTCTTCTCCTATTTCTTCTCTGCCAAGAAAGTAGCAAGTTCTTTTTCTTCTCCTCACTCTTTTTCTCTCTCAATTTTTCAACTCTCACTTCTCTTGTTGACGCTATTTTTTTCAAACCCTATTTCTTCTCTTGGGAAATAAATCTTTCATTTCTGTCCTACCACAAATGGTAAGTTTAAAGATTATGATTTCCTTTATTTCTTCCTCTTATAGGAGGGAAACCAACAAATTAGGGCCAATTCACTTTAATCATAGAGGTTAATACAAGTAGAATTATCAGTTTCGACAGACAAAATTATCATTTTTGGAAAATGATGATGGAGGACGTCCTATATTGAAAGACTAGTATCTTCCAATTAAAAGAGATTCAGCTCAAGTAATGGGAGCATAATTTGCAACTGATACTAGTATCTAGAAAAACATAAACAAATTTAGAATAGTCACTTCTCACTGAAGCCTAAATCAAGAAATATAATGGGTATACGAAGTTCTTTCCTATCCAACCAAGCTAGGGGGTACCAGCATCAACACATCATCAACAAAAACATGCTCTTGGTACCCAACAAGTAAAAATTCTTGGAACACATGTTCTTGATACCTAGTGAGTAAAAATTCATTGCTCAAATAAGACTAGAAACCATAATAGTCGAATCTCCTTTCATTGAAAGACATTGGTCCTTGCAATATAAGACGTCTTCCATCTTACTTTTCCAAATATGATAATTTTATCTATTCAAATTAATCATTTTAGTTGTGTTAACCTGATTACACTCAACCAACCCAATAAAGGAATAAAGGAAATAATAATCATTAAACCTACCACTAATAATACAAATTATTAATGGTAGGCTAGACATAAAAGTTTGTCTCCTAAGAGAAGAAATAAGATCTGGAAAAATAGAGTGTTGGCAAGAGAATTGAGAGCTGAAAATTTGAGAGAGAGTGAGTGACGAGAAGCCGTAAAAATACTTTAGAGAGAAGAAAGAAAACTTTCTACCTTCTCGGCAGCTGGTGATCGAGTTACGACCGCACAGTCATACGTTCACCAATCAAGCTCAAGTTTTACAGGGAATTTCAATCAAGTGACAATCGCATCGCATGGTCATACCTTCTTCGATCGAGTTCAAACTTTGTAGGCCACTTCCAAACACACTAAACCAGAATCCAGACAGTGGGATCAAAGATTTGACGGCCAAATTGTGAGATATTTATAAAATCTCGGAATTCCAACCATTGTTTTGGTTAAGTTGTTGAATGAGTCTATCCAAATCCTCTTACAGTTTCTACTCTTCTTTGAGTAATGAATTTTTACTATTTGGTCACCAGGAATATGTATCGTTGAGATGTATTAATGCATGTATCCCCATACCTTGGTTGTACAAGGAAAATTTTTTATACTGAATATATTTGTTACAATGGAAATTTGCCCGGAGTTTGGGCAGTGACTTTTCCCCACATTTGGGTTTCCATGTAATCTTGGTGTTGGTTATTTGTTCTTTTATTTCTCCACTATTTTACCTAGAAGGGATTGCACTAGGGGGAGGATTTGATATCTTTGGGTTTTGAATTTTAGATGTGGGCATTTGAATAGTAGCATTGTTGTAGCACGATCCACCTTCCGTTACGCCATCATCAACAAAAAGCTAAAACAAGAGCCATATTTGTCTATTTTCTGTTGGTAAACACTATATGTTGGCATTTAACAATTCACTTTCTTCATAGCCCTATTCTTTCCTTGAACTTTCCTCATCTTCAGTGCCGGAGAAGTAAGACAACAAGAAAAACTTACTGAAACACTATCATTTTATATATGACCAACTTCTTGGATACTTCAGGAGTAAGATCTTTGAAGTTGTTGTAACCTAGGGTCAATTACCCAGCTCCAAAATATCTAATTTCCTATCTTTCCCCTCAATTTTCCATAATTACAGGTGACTACTCCCCTCTAATAATTTGTTAATTTAACGTTTTCGTTTAGGCCTCAGGATTATTCAATCAGAGGGGAGGTCACTGTATTATAAAAGATCAAGGGGGAGTTGGTAATTAAGGTATTTTTGAGGCGACGTTGATGTGATTGACCCCATAACTTATACCCTGTAGGAGACTTTTGAATGACGAACATGCACGGTATATTTATGATAAGAGAGTGAAAAGTGAACGTGCCTGTCAGCCAAGTGACCTGATCTACCCATGAGCCTGAGTAAGAAGGCCGCCCAGACCTGTTAACAGATAAAGTTAAAATAAATCAACATATATGATCACAGAGAAAGCTTGGATTTCCAATCTGTCACTGTCAATCATTTTACAGAACTCCATGCTATCAAGAGTATATTTGGTATGAGAAATTAAAAACAGGACTTTATTGTCATAAGAAAGGCGAAATCATTATTCTGGCACCTGCTAAGACTAATGACCTCTATACCCTTTGACACTGCAGCCTTGCATATTGCAGAACCCACAAAGCCACTGCCTCCTAATACTACAATCTGGTAATAAAACAGGTAAGCAACGTTACATACAAAGACATTGGAGATGCATGTTTTAATATAGTATAGGGTGATGAGTTTAATCTCAAGTTCGTACACGCTCAGTCTTAACATCAGCCACCACATCGATCGTATTGACATTAGAACTCTCCTTAATGTCGGAGTTGGCATAACTGCATCTGACACCAACCTTGCCTGATCTACAAGAAGCAAAAATAAAGCCAGAAAGTAATAATTTTAAAAGATAGAAAACAAATATGATCTAACGAATTTGGTCTCAGCATAACCATAATCACAATAATGCCAACCAATTAAACTAAAACAATGATTAATGGTTGAGGTAGACAATGACATTACAAAATCTGAAATTTAGGTAAATAACTATTGAATGACTGTCCCATCTAAAATGCATAAGTTGTAAGAGAGGAGAGATGTTAAATATTTTAAAATTTTATATCTTTGTTTTTTTTCTTAATCTGATCAAAAAATTGATCGACAACTTACCCGTTGAAGTTGATAAAGTTCAATTTTCAGATGCCACAATGCCAAATAAATAAGCGTATCCTGACCAGTGTAATCATCATACTAAGGGTACCGAAACAACTGCTCATTAGAATTTATTTGTTCTTCAATATTACTAAGAAAATCGATAAGATATTAATCTAATAGCAATACTTCAAGAGCTGCATACACCATCAAAAATTACTCTACTCTAATATACTAATTATTCCCATCAAAATTAAGCTTCAGTATAGCTTACATAGCACAGAGCCGCTAGTCTTCTTCACCAATATCAGCAAGCAACTCATGCAGCAAACAAGATTAAGTGAACCAAGGAACATAGCAACTGATCTAACTTCATTTTCATCAGAGTTCTGTACTTTTCAAATTGAAGTAACAAGAAGGAAACAAACAATTTACACATCTATTCAATCCAAACCCAAGAACAACCAAAATATCCTCCACCTATCCCATCTCTATTTCCCCATTATCTACCCACACAGCACATTTAAAAGTGGGATATAAATTCTGAATAAAAAGAAAGAAAGTTTTAGAACAAGAACAAGAAAACGAACCTCGGGCAAGAGAATTTGCAAAAATGTGGAGTCCCACGAAAGGAGGCGAAGACGGCTCTACTGGATTGTGAAGATGGTGAGGAAATGGAGGCGATGCAAGAAAGTGACGTCATCCCTCCAAAACCTTTGCAATTTTTGTGATGTTAAAGAAAAGGTGGGGTGTGTGTATTTGGTTATGTATATAATATTTGTGAGTGAGTGAGTGAGTGTGTGCGCGCGCGCGCGCGTGAGTACAGGGGAAAGCGATGGTCTTGTGAGGCAACAATTACCAGATTTTGGGGGGAAGCCCCTGGAATGGAATGTGAGCTGCTCCGATTGTTCACACTTCACAGTTATGTATCGAACTCTTGTATTTTTAATTCCATATTTTTTCTGTTTTTTCTGGACAAAAATAATGTCTCATGGTGTAATCCTGGTCATGTTGACGATACTCTTTTCTAGTCCCGTGCTTGTGTTCCACATGAAATAGTATTTTTTTTTTAAAAAAGAAAAAAAATGCGAGGGCCTAGTGGCTTCCAACAATTAGCATCGATCCTTTTATTTTCTTCACTTCATTGTTTTGAAATAATTTATATTTTGTATATTAATTTTTGTACCAACATAAAAAAATATATTTAAATGTGAGGAGGTTGATTTTTGGTCAGCGTCACAGTTTCGAGCCGAAGGTGATTTGGATCGAGTGAATAATTTATATTTTGTATATTATTTTTGGTCAATGTCACAATTTCGAGCCAAAGGTGATTTGGATCGAGTGAAATAATTTATATTTTGTATATTAATTTTTGTACTAACATAAAAAATATATTTAAATGTGAGGAGGTTGATTTTTGGTCAATGTCACAGTTTCGAGTATAAGGTGATTTGGACCGAGTAAAACCCTTTGATGCCAAAGTCATTGTATGGTTTGAGGAGACGGAATATATGAGCATAGTAACAATAAAGTAGGTGAATAATACATACTTGAGATGACTACTATGGGGTATTTATAATTGAGGGTTGTGTGAACACCTGAAGATTAGGGCTCGTGGAAATTCTATTAGAGTTGAGTTGTGTATGGTCCCTCTAGTATGATCCGAGCCTAATGTGTGCCAAAGAATAGTGTGCGCTTGTGTACAAAGATGATGGACCAATATCATATGGAGGCATATCATCATGTAATGGAGATATCGAAACATCTTTCTCTTGCTCAAGAAGGTATATCAAGCAGAGTTTGATCAAGGACCCCGACGAGGGTTTCGGGGCATAAGTCGAGGAGAGTGATGTCCCATTCGAAGAGATTCTTGGTCCAAGGAGGCAGTCTCATTCTCATTGAAGAGAAACAATTCATGGAGAAAGCCATATCATGAGAAGCCATACGTTGAGGAGGGGCATAGCCTTGAGAAAGCCATTAAATCTAAAGTTAGCTAGAATTTTTTAGGCACGTGTTACTTCAGGGGAGGTTCATGTGGATAGATTAAAGATACCCATATCAAAATGGGTTAGTGTATTAAATTAAATTATTGCATAAAAATTACTTTTAATAATATTAAGAGCGAATTGCATCCATCACCTCCAAATTTAAACAAAATTACGAAACATTCCATACATTTTTTAAAATTACCATAAACTCCCTGAAGTTCACCTCCATCTTTACAAATGAAATGAAATGATAATGCCCTCAACGAGTTTTTCACATCTGTTTTCTTGCTTGGCAACCACACCAGTGAGCTCGGCTAGAGAGGCCTAGCCTGATCTGAGAAGTGCTAATCCAGTTCGGATAGACTTCATTCAAGAATGCCGCCGCCCTTGGAATTAATAAGAAAAGAAGTGCTAAGTTTCAGATAAGTGATTAACCCGAAACAAAAGAAGAGACATTTCTCGTTCGGCGCCTCTAATCTTGGTTGCATTCATTTTCCTCTCCCAATAGATGCTTAGCCCACCCATAGGCCCATATACAAAAGAAAATAAAATAAAAATAAAAAATGAAAATTTTCAAAAATATCATTTCCCAAACCCTAATCCCATGGCACTTTTTTTCATTAGAAGTTCCTCTCTACCTTCCCTCTAATCCCAAATTTCATTTCACCGAAGACTAAAACACACCCCACTCTCTCCCGCTTGACCTCTAGCCTTCACTTGTTGCCAATGGCAACCCCTCACCAAAATTCAGTGATCCCACCCACCATCCAATAGGGTTGTTAACAAATTTTTCGGGGTTTCCTGAGCCAAAGTGATTTAACCCGTTAGAGCAACGATCAACACTCCTTGTTTTTTGTGCTAACCTTCTTTGGCGTACTACATTATTTTTCAGTGGTTTTAAGGTCGTCATACCCACTTCCATCTATTCTGTCCTTTTCAAGCCTACCCTTCCCCTTTTTTCCCCTCTTTTTTCACTAGTTTTTGCCCTATTTTCCCAAAATTTTTGACACCTCTTTAATGTTTGGGTTGCACACTAAGTTGTTACAAAATAAATTGGGAGAAGCTTACTTTTATTTTTCAATAGATGTAACTCTAAATGATAAAATTACATAAATATACTTAATTTTTGTAATATCACTTTCCAGCCATTCTAAAAAATATTCGTTTATATGAAATCAAAGATCTCATATCATCTTTCATCTTTATTATATTGAAAAGAGTTTATAAGCTTGTATTATGATCAAACAAAAACCACAAATTATACAATTCCAAAATTCTTATAAAACAACTTATGTATCCAAAAACAACTTATTTTTAAGATAACAATGTAGAAGCTTATAAATTTTAAAAATATTTTATAAATTATAGAACTTGTAAGCTCTTGTTGGAAACGAGCATTCCTATATCACATGGGATATTAGACTTGACAGCTCTTCTTAATATGTTGTTAAGTGTTGATTGAATGTTAAACTAATCAACTAAGTACCACATAGTGGAAGTACCACACGCGCATGCCAGCGCTTGGCTCTCGCTCCAACTGTGGTTGTTAGGGCAAATTGTCTTGGTCTTGTCTTTTTTGTTAGAATTTTGTTTAGAACTTGCCTTGGAACTTCGTTCGAATTTAGAATTCAAACTTAAGTGAGTTCTTATAATCTTTAATGTGCCATTTACTGCTCGCATTAATAACAAAAACAACTATGTTTTAATAGTATGTTTCTGGTTGTTGCTTGGAACGTTACTAGATGTTCCTGGAAGTTACCAACGATTTTAAGTGTAACTTGTATTATGATTATAGAATGATGGAATGTTTCCAGTTGTTATGGCTGATTTTGATGTACTAGGTCAATTGTTTAGATGCATCTTAAATGCCTTGTCTCATATGCTCCCTATAAATATGTGGCACCAAACCTAAAAAAGTATGAGATATGTAATAACTCTATTATGAGATCTTTGTGAGAATTCAATTCTCTGAGTAAGCATCTTAGATCCTTGTGAGTGAACATCATAATTCATAATTCTCCATTTCATGTCTAAATCTCTATTCAACTCTAGTACTTTATATCTTCATTTGAATATGATTCTCATAGATTGAAGCACTTGTATACAGTTATAAAGAGTTGATTAGTTTTCGAAGAGAGATTCTCATGTAGCTGTGCGGCTTGTAGAAGAGTCTCTAGACTGTCTTATCTTGAAAGGAATTTCTCTATCATAACACACTGGTTAATAGGGCGAATATTTATTTAAGGCAATCGGCAAACTCCGGTGATTCATTAATGGAAATAAGTAACTAAAATGATATTTATGAATTCTAGAACAATATTTTTAAGTACTAGTAGCTGAAAAACATAAGTTTACAAAAACCATTCTTTGTTTATCTTAATTTGTTGTATGCTTACTTTAGTGGTCTGGAATATATATGTTATATGATATGCATAATACATTTTGCTAGAATCACATCCATGTTATGAACCAAGTATTTTACTAATCTAGAACCATGTCTAAACTTGCATATATGGTATTTTATTGGCCTTGTGTGTCATTTATCTAGTTGCTATCAAGAATGGAACCATGTGTTTCATATTATGCATTATATATATCATGCCCATGTGATTACCCTAGTAATCTATATTTTCAACAATCTTATAGAAATATTCTATGCTTATTTGTTGCATGAGTGTATGTGTATATAATCTTGCCTGCTGGTGTGACTTCTGATACTACAAATTTCGGTACCACCCCTTGTTGTTCCAAAGTCTATACCTTGTTACTAGTACAATTACAGCGTAAGTTCCAGTGCTTGTTCCAAATTGATACTGAGTTTCGAAAGAAAAACTTGGCAGCAATACTTGATAAGTTTATACAATAGTTTTCAAGCGTTGGTTACAACAAATGAAAATAGTATAGAAAAAAATAATGCTTGTGATTCAGGTAGATAAACTGATCCTAGCTACAAGAACTGGAATGAACTCTGGAATGAACCTTAGGCTAGAGTGATTTGTCACTAAAATGTTTCATTGGATGTCTACGCCTCTAGTTCAAAATGGCAAAGTTTTTTTGGAAACTAGTTGGACTGAAGTTATAGTATCAAAGATCTAGAGCTCAAGAAGTGTTATATTTCCAAGTTCATGAAATTTATAATGGTTGATATTGAATCTGTGACTGAAATTTGTGGAGAGTCACATGATTTGAATAAACTAAAACATGCTCTTATTTGTCATGGTTTAGAACTTTCAAAAAAGCTTTTGCTTATAGCAATGATACAAAAAGTTTCCTCGTTCTTGGGAGAACGCTGGAGTGATATTCAAGCATCAAACAAGGGAAGTCGCCTTTAATGTTTTGATTGTTGCTAAGTCACATCGAAATTAAGTATGTGATGTACCAAATAAAGTACCAATATATCATATGTGTTGATTATTGGAAAGAATGAAAACGGTCACGTTTATTTTTATGAAAATTGATTGTACAATGATTTTTCTGGGCTAAATATGTGTCTAGTTCCAATTTCTATTTCAATGAAACTGAATATATTAGTAGATATGATTTCATTTTTGATATGAGATTCTGGTATAATTATGTCATTACATTTTTAAAAAAACTTTATGCAAAAGTAAGTAATATATAATTCTAATACATTATCATTAAAGTAATTGATAAATATTATAAATAAGACACTACAAATAAAAATATTAATAATTCTATCATTCAATTTAAAATGAAATGTAACATATCTTATTCTAAATTCTAGATAAGTATTGGATCCTTTTAGATAATTATAAATAACTATATACTAATAAAATTTAAAATTTAAAATTATTATAATTTTACACATGTCATAGTAAAGCACAATGAAACTATCCAAATGCGAGCATAGTTGGTGCTTATTTGGACAGTCTCAAAATTTTTGAATTATATATGTACTAGTTATAACCTCGGTGCCAAGGCACGGGTACCTTATAATGTAAAAAATGATAGATAATATGTATTTTTATATTTCATAATATCTTTATTTTTTTCATTATTTAAAATAATTATGATTAAATCATTTGAAATGTCAATAGAATATATGAAAATTTAACTCAAGAGAAAGTGGATAACAGAAGTATAGAATATAAAATATGAAATAAGAATGAAAATACATCTAAATCAGATTCTGAAGTTGTGAATTAGGCTTAACACAAGGGGTTTTATAAATTTAACTCTTAAAATTAAACAAAATTTAAAGTTCATTTATCAATTAAAAATAATTCAAAATTCTAATAATTGAGAATTGAATCAAAATTGAGTTTGTTTTAGTCATAGATCGCTCTCAAATATATAATAGTATAGATTTATATTTTTTTTAAGACGTCTTCTGCTAATATTATACTTTCCAATATTTTGTTATGTCATAGCCTTTACTAATCATATTTTTGCTAATCAATAATTAGTTTGAATAATAGTAAAACTTTATTAATATTTTTTTTTATAAAGTGTAATATTATTATAGGAAATATATTATCTAATTTATTTCTTCTATTCCAGTATGCAAGTTTTCTAGATATTTTAAATGTTCTTTATAACTATGATGAGTAATTTAAATTGATAAGTAATGAAAATATTATTTAATTTCAAATTCAAATGTATTTTATACTTTTTTTTAAAAAAAAAAGAAGCAATGCATATCGTATTGCATCAAAAGGAGGAGGCTTCAACCTCAATTACTTCTTGAATGAAAGAAGGGATAACACTAGACTCTACCTCATCAATAGGCGTATTACAAGCCAATTGGTGAGCCACCAAGTTACAATAACGACGAGTAAAAAAAAAAACGAACAGAAGGAAAAACTAGACTAGGGGTCTTAATGTCAAAATTTCATAAGATGTAAGCATTTCACTTAATGTATAGAAAGTAATTTAAAATAGTTAAGTAATACTAGTAACGATTTTGTGATTCAATCTTAAATTGTTAAACCATATACTCTTTCCATAATTCAAAATTATACTAAATGACTAATTAATTAGCAATAAGTATGTCTAATTAATTGACATAAAAAAAATAAATATGTTGTTAACATTTGGCGTGAAACTACGCCTCCATTTGTCATAAATTTAGATTGACTATTC
>JAOWBU010000228.1:0-40613 GCA_026212405.1 Petrea volubilis
ACGCACACTACATATATATATATACATACATATACATACATGCTACAAACAATATCCCCCTCTCCTCATCTTCTCTCGAATTAATTACTCTCTCTCTCTCTCTCTGTCTCACACATTCGCAATTTCCCATTAATCCCTTCTACCAAAAGTTTTTAAAGACCAGGACAATCCAGGAAAACAACTCTGTTTCTGCATCACCCAGATATCCACTTCTACGTATACGTACATAACACCATTCAAGTAGAGCTACAAGAAACACAAGCGCACAGAGAGAGGGAGGGAAATGGAGAAAAGCAGTGATGGGTTTGTGAGAGCAGATCAGATCGATTTGAAGAGCTTAGATGAGCAGCTCGAGAGGCACTTGAACAGGGCTTGGACTATGGAGAAGAACAAGAAGAAGAATCAAGAAGATTACTTCAATTCCAACTCCACCTCCACCGTCCTGGCGCCGCCTCCCATCTACGCAGCCCCTGCGCCCACCACCACTGCCGCCGCCGCCAGGAGCCAGAGACAAGAATGGGAGATTGACCCCTGCAAGTTGATCATTAAAGGTGTGATTGCACGTGGCACATTTGGGACCGTCCACCGCGGCATCTATGACGGCCAGGATGTTGCCGGTCAGTCACCGCCCTGTCTTTCTTGCACAATTTCCATTTTTCCCTTGAATAGTTTCGTTTTTTCCAATTTTTTTAAAGTTCAAAACTTTCTCTTTTTTTTTTGTTTTTTTACTACGCTGTTTGTCATTTTGTGGAGTGTTTGTAAATTTATTCCACCTTTCAATCCAAGTTACTATTTGGCCTTGATAATTGTTTTCTATTCTTGATTAATCTGTTAACTCCACCACAAGATACCTGTTTGGTGCTTTTTTAGTCAAAATTATTGATTTAGCTATGCAGTTTATCATCTGATTGATTTTTACATTATAAACTACTTTTTGTGCGGGTTTTGATAGGTTAATTTATTGGTGGCTAAGTTTATCTTCTGATTGCATTTATGTGATAAAACTACTGTTTGTTCATGGGATTTGATAGGTAAATTTATTTACGACTGATTAAATTATACAACCTGCAGCAAGATAGTAGCTGAGTGAATTTAAAAAGCACCTTCATAATCTGGTCGGTCTAATGTTAATTTTGTAGGCCTTTCTGACAAGTCAGGTTTAATGATTCGCGCCTGTTTGTGTGGCAGATTGTGAGATATATGCCCTTTTTGGTTTTCTTTGAAACCCCCTTTTTCTTCATTATCCTATTATTTATTCATTGGGGTTGTTGGGGTGGGGTTGGGGGTGGAGAAGGGTGTGGACTAGAAAAATGAATGTGTTCTTATGGAATCCGTGACTAGCGGCACGGGTTTGGATGGGATTTGAAGGTGACTGCAATAACTTGGGCTGTTACTGCTAAACTTTCTTGTGATTCAGCCAGTGTGTGTGTGTTTGTTTTCTTTCTTTCTTTTCTTTTATTTTATTTTATTTTATATCTTTGTTTTAAAGTTTTAACTTGTGTATCTGAACAAAGATAACTGAGAAGCAATTGTGTGGTCAAGTTTTATTTTTTTATGTCTTTGTTTTAGTTCTTCTGATAAAAAGAACATAGATTAAAGAGTTTAGCTTGCTGCCAAAAATATGGGAAAAAAGATAAGGTCATCTGACTGTGATGCCCCAAGCTGAAGTCTTTAAGAGTTTTATGAGCTTGAGTTCATGTTATCAAGTTTATTCGTTTCAATTCGTAATTAAGCGAATGATCGTCGATTTGGTCAAAGAGAAAATCAATTAGATTTGAGTGGAGTGACCTACCCCTGATAGAGACAGTTGCTCAATATACACCATAGACTATTGATAAGGAAGTTCCAGTGAGCTATAGCGCACTCACACACACACACACACACACACACACACACACACACAAAGGAAAAAAAAATAGATCGAACAAACCAGTGGTGATAGCAGAGGTTTAGATAAAAAGAAAAAGGAAAAGATTACAGAAAAACCTGTAAAAACTGCAGAAAGAGGTGCGAAATAAAAATAACATATTTAGTATTAAATTAATTACTTAGTCAGTTAATGCCACTGAATTACATATTGCTTTGACACTATTAATTGTTGCCTACTAGATTATTAAGTTCTTTTGTTTTTGGCCCGAGTTATTGTCATTATTAACATCTTGGAATGTCACTTTGAACTTCAGTTAAACTGCTGGACTGGGGTGAAGAGGGCCACAGGACAGAAGCTGAAATAGCATCTCTACGGGCGGCTTTTACTCAAGAAGTTGCCGTGTGGCACAAACTTGACCATCCTAATGTAACAAAGGTTGAAATCTATTTCAAAACTTTCGAGCTTTAATCTGGAATATATTGTATCATCGAAAGAGCTATAATGATTGCCAATTTTATTTGATTGTCATCAATGCTAACAATGTCTTCATATAATCTTCCTAGTGTTGGTCTAACATTTGTCAAACCGCTGTGCAGTTTATTGGGGCAACAATGGGTTCTGCAGACCTCAACATTCAGACTGAAAATGGTCGTATTGGGATGCCTAGTAACATATGTTGTGTGGTTGTGGAATATCTTCCCGGAGGTGCCTTGAAATCGTACCTCATAAAAACAGGCGAAAGAAGCTTGCATTTAAAGTAGTTGTGCAGATGGCTCTTGATCTTGCTAGAGGGTGCCTTCTATTTTTCAATTTTTTGTATTTTCTGTCTCCCCATCAATTCAAGAAATGGCCAGTGAAGTATGATTGAATCTTCTTGGCTTTGTAGGTTGAGCTACCTTCATTCTCAGAAGATTGTTCACAGAGATGTTAAGACAGAAAATATGCTTTTAGACAAGACACGGACGGTTAAAATAGCTGATTTCGGTGTTGCTCGTGTTGAAGCCTCAAATCCTAATGACATGACAGGGGAAACGGGGACCCTTGGTTACATGGCTCCTGAGGTAGGTTACCTTGTTTTAACATGATACTCCTAAGCTTGTATTCTTTTACTCATATATGTGTGTGTGTGTGTGTGTGTATTTATATATATGTATTTATGTATATTTTCCTTGGTCAAATTTTTGAGTTTATTTTTCTTACCTACATTCCTTCAAGACCTAATAGTTGCACCTATTTAGCATAATCAAATATTTATTTACTGGTTGATCCCTGTTTGAGTACAGATTATCTAGTATTTCGTTCTGCTACCCTTCTTTTTTTCTGCTTTATGGTCTATTAAGCTAAAAAAACTAGAAAATCTCTGCTATCCTTGTTGTGGATATTGTGTGATTTGTGTTTATAGAATTATAAAACTATCTCATGGCCTTTAACAAGAAAATAATATGACCGTTATCAACATTATGACGGCTGCTAAAATCTCATACAACTCATCGTAAAATATATAATAATCGGCCACTAATGAGAGAATTATGTGGTCAAACTATAATAATACACTCATGAATAATCATCACATGATAAAAGCGATAACGAGGCCACAAAACTCATAAATGAAGCCAGTTTTTGTCTTGATGATATTGCTGACGAGATCATAAAAAAAGAAGTCGAATTAACAAAGGTGCCAATAAGAACTTATGCATTATCATGTTAACTTCAGTTGCCAATCTGCAGGTCCTCAATGGCAACCCTTACAACAGAAAATGTGACGTGTACAGTTTCGGCATCTGTTTATGGGAAATATATTGCTGCGACATGCCATATCCTGACCTCAGTTTCTCCGAGGTGACTTCAGCAGTCGTTCGCCAGGTAAACAATCGGCCCGTTTTCTAGTTTTCTTCACCTGGGCCTTTTTCTTCATCCCTCAAACGAACATTTTCTATCTCAGAACTTGAGGCCCGAAATACCTAGATGTTGCCCTAGCTCCCTTGGTAATGTAATGAAACGATGCTGGGACGCAAACCCTGACAAGAGACCGGAAATGGACGAGGTGGTTACTATGTTGGAGGCAATCGACACTTCAAGAGGTGGAGGTATGATCCCGGTCGATCAGCAACAAGGTTGTCTATGTTTCAGGAAGTCCCGTGGCCCGTGAAAGATTTTGCAGGGGCGATGATGTTGGCAAGGTATACTAGGTCTCTTTTGTGTGAACATCATCAGATCCCATGTATGCACAAAGAAAAATTTGAAATCATGAGCTAGGGTATTTTGATAGTAGTGGATAGAGCTGACAAAGATGTGCTGCATTCCCCTTGCATGGTGTAAAGCTTTGAAAATATCAATTATTAATTCATTTGATTTTATACCCTTTTCTTTTGTGTGAGTGTGTGTGCGCGCGCGCGTGCGCGCGTGCGCCCCTTAAAGGATAGACTTCTGTTTGCTAAATATCTCTCGTAACATAGTTTCGATTGATGAATGAGCGGTGAAGCCCCGCATTGTATACAACGATCAATTACAAATAGAAAAATGAAATCACTGGAAGAAAAAATAATAATTGGGTGTTCTCAAATCTGATTTGGCCAAAAAAGTTTGGCCTTTGTCTGCCTTAGTTGACATAAATTTTATCGAACCATAAACAAGTCCAAGACTTAGAAACATGCTCCAAAGACCCAATGAGCTTTGAGCTAAGAGTATTTATACGAAGGACATTTAGTACAAAACCAGGTTTTTAATCCTAAAATCCGATGCCCTTAATTGCTCCTTAAATTGATTTTATTAACTAATATGGTGACCAGTAAGAGAAGATTCATGTACATTAACATTGATAACAACGAAAATAAAAAAACCAACCATCAAGGCTCATTTAAAATTTTGCAGTTAAATGATAAAAATCCAATGATTCATCGCCCAATTAAATAGTATTCAAATGGACGATTTCCTCAATAAAGGACCCCAACATCAATTAAATTAACTCAAAAATGGTTATGATCCAAAAACATTATTATTATTATTATTATTATTATTATTATTATTATTACTACTACTACTTAGGGTTTTTGTCATGGAGGACCTCTATATTAAATCTAATTAAATCGAAAAATTCCATGAAATAATATTAGTACAAAAGACCATATGAAATGTGAAACTATTAACGAAAACCCTCGTCCAATAATACATTTTACATGCGTTATTTTTGCATTATGATAGTGTATTAAGCTTGCAAATTTACCCTTTTAGCCTAAAGTTAAATTAACAAAACCCCATGTGTTATTCTAATTAGCACAAAAAACCGTGTTAAAAAAAATCAATTTAAGACCTCTCATATTTTCAAAAACTAGCACAACCACAACTCCCGTGTCTCGCAAATCGACTGCAAATAAGTATGAGATGTTGAAAGTTAGGATTTGGGATTTTTTTTTTCCTCTTTCATTTTTTGGATCAGGCTTTTCCTTGTTCCAAAAGGCCAAAATATACTATTATTCTCCCAATTTTTAAAAATGGGTAAACTTGAAAATTCTTACTCAAATTTTCAGAAATGAAACCCAAAGAACAATGTGCTAGTTTTAAAAATTATAAGGAATTTCAAATTAATTTTTTTAACACAAAATTTTTTATGCTAATTAAAATTAATGCAGTGGATTTTGCAAATTTATTTTGGTTTATATCATGTGTGCACTTTCAATTGATTATTTTATAGAGAGTTTGTGCCTATAAATAGTTTACTCCAAATGCAGAGTCTACGTGCAACCAAAGAAAAAAATTTACTATGGGTTCCCTATCATGCCCACACTTTGTTATTTTCCCTTTAATGGCCCAAGGCCACACCATCCCTCTTCTCTCCCTTTCCCGCCTCCTCCGGCTGCGCTCCACCGCCGTGACAATCATCACCACCTCCAAAAACTTCCCCGCCGTCCGAGCTTCTCTCCGGGACGTCGACGTTTCAGTTCTCGAACTCCCATTCCCTCAGAACATAGACGGGGTCCCTCCAGGGATAGAAAACACTGACAAATTGCCATCCATGTCCTGTTTTCTCCCCTTCGCCAAAGCCACACAACTCATGCAGACAAGCTTCGAACGGGCCCTGGAAACTCTTAGCCCGCCTGTTTCTTGCATAATCTCGGACGGGTTTCTTGGATGGACACTAAAGTCTGCACAAAAATTTGACATTCCCAGGTTTGTTTTCATTGGGATGGGCAATTTTTCGTGCGCCATGTACCAAATCTTGGGCAGGGAAAGGCCACATGCCGGCACAAGTTCGTCGGACGAGCCCTTTACGATTCACCCTGATTTTCCGATGATAAAGTTAACAAGAAATGATTTTGAAGCGCCGTTTGATGAGATTGAGCCCACCGGCCCGTTTGTGGAGTTCATGGTAGAACAAGCAATCGCCACGAGTATGAGCCATGGCGTGGTTGTGAACAGTTTCTACGAGCTGGAATCGTGTTATTCTGATTTTTGGAACAAGACAAATGGCCCGAAAGCTTGGTGTGTTGGGCCGCTCTGTCTGGCGGTGGTACCACCACAGTCAGAGGCACTGGAAAAGCCAGGTTACGTGCAGTGGCTGGACGAGAAGCTGGCTAATGGTGACCCTGTTTTGTATGTGGCATTTGGATCGCAAGTAGAAATGGAGGAAGATCAATTGCAAGAAATTGCTAAGGGTCTGGAGTCTGGAGAGATCAAAAGTGAGTTTCTTGTGGGCTTTGAGATCAAAATTGGGGCATTCAGAAAATTTTCAAGAGTTTGAAGAGAGGGTGAAAAATCGAGGAATGGTGATGAGAGAGTGGGTTGATCAACAGGGGATTCTCCGGCACGGTGGCGTGAAAGGGTTTCTGAGTCACTGCGGGTGGAACTCAGTGATGGAGAGCATCTCCGCCGGGGTGCCCCTCCTCGTGCTGCCGCTGATGGCAGAGCAGCACTTGAACGCGAGGTTTGTGGCAGAGGTAATCGGAGTGGGGCTGAGGATCACACCACGCAGTGGGTCGGTGCAGGGCTTCGTGGAGGCAAAGGAGGTGGAAAGAGTTGTGAGAGAGGTGGTGGAAGGCGAGAAGGGGGCGGCGGTGAGGAGGAAGATGGCCGAGTGCGGCGGAGCTGCTCGTGACGCCATGAAAGAAGGCGGTTCGTCTTGGCGGTCATTGGATTCGGTGATTGCTTGTGTGTGTGAATTACAAGAGCATAAGACGAATGAATTTACGCGTGAAAATTGATAAATTAATACATAAGTGTTTTTTGACGACTTCAGAAAATTATCAACTGATGGTAATGTCATTCTCGTTGTATTACCAAAAAAATATATAAAATTAATTATTCTCTGCATGATAACAAACTTATATAATATGCAGCCAAGTCCTTTTTTCCCTTTTGTATAACACGTTTTTTTTCTTTCCATGCATATTTACTAGAAAATGTAGCAAAAGATGTATATTAGAAAATATAACAAACGTAGTACAATAGCATTATGAAAAGACCTTGATGGTGTAATCCTATTTTATTTTTTAAAAATTTAAAGAATGGTCGTTAGCTCTTTTTTAAACTAAAATTTAAAATTTCTTCAATTTGGATATTATCTCCAACATTTATCATTTGGCGATTTTCACTAATGCCCCATTTTTCAAGTATACGACTATTGGATGTTTAATAGTCATGTTCATGGCAATATTTATTGTGTTTAATTATTTCATTTGATTGAGGGTTAATTAGTGGCATGCTGCCATGTTACACGACATTATCTTAATTAGTTTCTAGGCGAATTTCAAAAATTGATTTCATCTTCATATTGCATCCCTACATTTAGCCACTATTTCTCATAACCAATTCAAAACCATAAGTTCAAAGTGACTTCAAACTAAAACTTTCAATTCTATTCTATGACAGAAAATCTATTCATAACCGATATGACTGAACTCAAGAGTCTCGTCAAGACATATGGACGTACACTTATTTGATGGATATGGCGTTAAAAGAGAGTACCAATCACAAGACAGTCAAAATTACATCTGCCATACGGTCTAAGTTTTCATATAAGTATGCAGCCAAACCAGAAATCAGCAAGAAACTTTCTATTCACCATGCTTTATAAAAGTTTGAAAACTAACCCATGAATGAACTACATGTCTGAGAGAGCATAATCAACAGCTCCTACCCATTTAACTATTAATGAAAAAAAAAAAAACCAGTATATCACACAACTTAATCCCAACACCACCTACTAACCCTTCTCCAATTATGACAATTTGATTTCAAGTCCCAAATAACCGTTAAAAATCATGCCAAAGTTAACCCTATATATATATATATATATATGCTCAATCAGAAACAAATTTGAAAATCATAACCATTGAACGGGCTTCACTAAAAAGGTTCAGTAATCAGAACTAAAAAGATAAGACCATCAATCAAGTAGCAACAAGGGGTCACGCAGATGGTATACTGTAGTTCTATATCAAAGATATGACTTCAAAGCATAATAGCAACTAAGTACATTGACTTAGCCTCATTTTTTCTCAGTGTTGCTGTCCAATTCCCTCCTGAGCTGTAGGGAGAAATCATCATTCACATCATCATCATCCCAGTCATCTTCCCATTGTTGACTTACTTCTTTCCCCTCTTCTTTGGCCTCCCATTCTTAACAATTCCACATGTATGAGAAAAGAAAACAGCAGAGAAAACAATTATGAAACAAATAGGTAATGAAGCATAGATTTGATTGCTTTTAGTTTGGCACATGCAAGCGTCTACAACTCAAATTTTCCATTAACATGCTACATGTACGACATTTGCAATTTTCACCAAAGCACTTAAAGTTAACAACTTTTCCTTAATAACACACTGTCACTCACCATGCATCAAAGAGACAACCCATCAGCCAAAGCATGTCCATTAGCTGCTATTCAGTTCCCACTTGAGGGAGGGACATAGATATAAAATTTCATTCAAACTATTAATCATTTGTGATTCCAATGCGGAAAGAGAGAATCATGAAGTCTTGGCCTGTGCTATCGTGTTTAAGTTTACTCTGACAAGCACCTATTTCTCCTAAAATTTTAAACAAATCCGGATACTTAAAGAGAAGCATCAATCTAAGAGGTTGTGAAAATGTTCATCAAAGTCAAAGTTTCCAATGTAAGTAACGAAGTTTAAATCATATCAGCAACTGAATGTCAAGTGGAGTTCAGACATTCCTATCGAGCATATCTAACCTCATAAATTTTACAAGTCCGACAAACAGTTATCCGATGCATATATTTAGTGATAAAGTTTAGAAAATTCAGAAGTGGAGTCTAGCTCTAAATCAAGTGCAAAATCTCTTGGAGCATAAGAACCCTAAACATCCCCTCGTATTAGAAGATAATGTATATTAACAAAAAATGGAGATAAATATCTAGCGATCTCAAACCTATTATTTTTATCATTGTCATGCCTTGACCTCATGCCACAAGCAAGTTTGTCCGTTGATTTGCCAAATAATAACTAAGGTTCTTATTCTTTGAACAATCAATTTTGCGCTCACGGAAATCTCAGTATGTAACAAGTCACCAACGACTGTCACGTTCATTCAAATTCCAGTTTCACGTAACCGAACGCAAAAGAAATTGTTCGAACAATACATCCACTTATTTAACATAGATTACAAAACCAAAAATTAAGCATCATTATAAACATGTAAAAACACACAAATCAACATAACAATAACAGGGAAAATACCAACCTTGATCCATTTCAAACTCCTCAAACTCATCGTCATCTTCAAAAAGATCGATTTTCGCTTCCTCCGTAGCGGGCTTTGCTTGTTCCGTCGCCATTACCGCCTAATACACAATTACACAAGAAATTTCCACTTATATACACCAAAATACGCATATAATCAACCGAAAATACACCGAAGATCATAAAAACTCCAGCACAAACCTAAAACCCTAGCTCCGGATAGATACTTCACGCGCTTTTGTTAATTATATGTATAATAAACCAAAATTTGAGGGATTAAACAAGAGAATGAACTTACGAAAAGGATTAAGGAGACGAATTCGTATTATTTCTAGTTCGTCACTTCGTCGTCACAGATCTCGCAGAAGCGGGGTTGATTTTCTTTCTGAACACGGAAGATGGGTTTGTTAGAGCTACTATAAGAAGAATATATGGGAAATGGCGTGGTTACGACGTCGTTCATGTTATGGTGGGCTCTTTATGCCATAAATTTCATAATGCCCCCTTGGGAATATAGAAATAGCACTTCATACCCCTATGTTGGCAACTAGTAACTTATCAACTACCACTTGCTTTCATACTTTGGAAATAATTTATAAATGTAACTCACATTTATATGTTAAAATAAAAGATGAACCACTAATTGAAATAGAAAATTTTTACACCCCTTAAGGTAGGTTATAATTATAAATTAATTTTTTTTATTTTAAAATTATAAATACCCCTTTAAGTTTGAAAATTTCTTGTAAACATTAATAGAAATATTCAAAAAGTAACTTTCCTGCAATCATAAAAGTCAATTTGGCGACCAAAGGATGCCCCTTATTAAGCCTGATAAAATCCCTCAATCAATTTTAATATTTCACCAACCTTTGCGAACTGATTTTACTTTATGCTTCTTCAATCACTATCAGACATTACTATTTAAAATTCGATATCACCACTACTTTAAAAAATAAAAACATGTATAGCTTTTAAATCTTGAACTTGTTAAAATCATGAAAATCCATCTCAAAATCCCACCGAAAACAATAGTAATACAACTCACAATCATCCGCCTTGATGAAGGATGAATTTTATAAAGCATATACATTGTTCAGGAGGAATTTGTAATTTCTAATATCGAATAAAATAATTTATAATTACACTACATCTCAAGAACTCTAGATGTAAGTTGCCCTAAAATCAATTTCAAAAAAGATTTTGAGAAGGGAGTCTCACAAAATGCGTTATCAAAACTACAATTAATCCTTAATTTAAAACTATTTTTTTTCTTTTATTATTATTTTAGGCATATTCCCTTTCGAAAATTTTGAGAGATATTTTTGTTATTAGGCCAAACCTTAGGAGAGATGAATGTAAACAATGAATGCATGAATGCATCAATCAACAATCTCAAACTGCACTCATGATGGTTCATGTGTAGTCACATGGGCAAAAAACCAGTAAACTTCGCTTTGGAAATCATTGAATATGATCCTTGAATCTCATCTCATCCCTCATAAATTAACCACAAATGTTAATGACACAAATAACACCTTGTAAACATCATAGTCAAAAGTATTTGATCAAATTAAGGTTCAAGATCATGTTTGAGCATCATTCTAACACAAAACAATCCCAAAAAGTATCATACATCATAAGCTACCAAATCTAAAGCCTACATTTCAGAGTTCATACTAAATTACCACCATCATTTCCATCTAAAAAACTCGAAAACCTTCCTTTCTTGGACCAAAGCCATATCTTCGAAACCGATAAGCTATCACCTCTGCCCCCAACACTAATCTTCTTGCCAACATCTATTCCTCCATTTTCGGACAAAGTAACTTGCAAATCATCGTCAGCAACAATGTATCGAAATGCCCCCATCGAATAACATCTTCTTGCATCAAGACAATTACTACTGCCTTGATCACTCTCCAACGTCCCTTCATCCGTTCTTCTAAACTTCCCGAGTCTTACAGAAAACACCCTCTCTCCCGAAATCCCAGGCCCGCGACTGCAAAAGGACTCATTTGCCCTTCTTTCCATCGAATCATCAAAACCTATGATACCTCTGCATAAAGGGCATGTGGAGTTGGAGAGTAGCCATGTCTCTATACAATGAATGTGAAAGGCATGGCCACAGTTGACAAGCAACTTGAGCTTGTCTTCATTTGAAAACTCACACAAGCAAACAACGCAGTCAAATGGATCCTTTTTACCCTTTAGTTCTTTGTAGTCGAAGATCGGTAGAGCATCGATTATGGCCCGGTCGAGGCCCAAGTCGTGCAGACGAAACAGCTGCTGCAGCTGACTTTGAAATGTGTGGGAAGCAAAATGAGCATCTGGAAATCTGTTGGATTGTGAGATTGAAGAACATGATGAACTCTTGATGAAACATCTTATGAGGAGTTGGAGTAGGCCAAACACAAAGAAGATAATAGCAAGAATCACTATAACCAAGAGAATTGTTGGGCTAATTCTGCTCATGGATGAGAATTATGTAAAGGGCTCCTCTGTTTTTACTGCAGAAATGAGAAAAAAGACTTAAAAAAATTCAAGATTTTGGCTTGCCTAAAAGGCCATAGATGATTTGTTTAACCACAACTCAAGAAAGTGATGGAAGGAGAGTATTAGAATATCTGAATCTGCAGGGGTGACCACCACCTGCTGAATTAAGCTCAGGGCAAAGACAAACTGGCTACAGAAACAACTTTATTTGGTTGGTTGTGACGAGAATTTCTTGTTTGAGAATATCAAGATTAATTTGTTCAGTCAGACAGAATTGACAGATGTGTGCTGTGGTCTTCACTACTAAGGATTGACTGGGTGTGCTAGTGTAACATGGAGAGAGGTGGGGGAGGAACTAAAGTGAGAGCAATGTAAATTCGAAGTTGCAAGTGAAAAAAGTCAGACACACAAGGATTCAGTTACTGCAAAGATCTTGTATGGGAGACCCTTCCAACTCATTTATTCCATTTACAATTTTAGAATTCGAATCCTAAATATTGTTTAAGAAATCTAGTACATCGTCCTACTAAACCAACAGATAGTTGGTAAAATTGCAATGAGTCCTCCTTTGGTGCATTCTTTAGTCATCATTCATTGCACTTCGTCTTTTTTTCTTTTTTTCATTTAATCATTTGAATTTTTGATAGCCCGTAGTTGGTAGGTATATTTTCTATTTTTTTTTAAATTTAATTATTTGTATTATCAATAGCCCATAACCGATAGGTACACCCCTCATTGTAGGATTTTGGCTCCACCATTACCATCCTCAGAAATGGAGGTTGACGGGTGCGATCGCCCCTCTTAAATCTAGATCGAGTTAAATTTTACATATATTTTTTTGATAAATTTTAAATTTTATCCTTTGAAGAAATAAATATACCTTTAATATTTTATAAAAACTTGATCTCGCCTCCCTCCCCAAAACAAATATTTATGGCTCCGCCCTTGACCAAACGCACCCCACTCCCCCCAAAATAAAAAAATAAATTGTTCCAAGAAGTGCCTGCTTAATGGGATTTAAAGTATAACCAACAATGAATAAATTATGCTTATTATGATGACATAAAGAAAACAAAGACCTGAGCAACAACTTATGGAAAGTCCAGCATATTACTGTTGTTTTTTCCTTGCACGCATGCCGAATTAGCTGCCTATTCAAACAGGTGATTATGACTAATTATACACTAATTACAATTCTTTTCATGCTGCAATAAAAGGCTTTCAATTTTTTAAAAAATATTGTGCAAATCTTGCATTAATTATGTATATATTAATATGATACATAAATAAATATAAAAAGTAAATGCTAACACATGAAAACCCTAAATCTTTAGAGATATTTTGTAGGATATAAAAAGTATAATATTTTTTTTTTATAATTTAAAATAACATAACATTAATAGTTTGAAACTTTTAAACTTCTTACAAATTAAAAGTTGTACTTAAAAATTTAAGAAACAATTAATTGATTCTAATTTGTTAGTAAATTTAATATTTTAATTACCAAAAATGAATTCTTGAGAGGACTTGTTTTGTCTTTTTCTCATGGAGCATTATGACAAAAACAAGAAGTTTATTTATAAAGAAAAAAGATTAAAAATAAATCATTGATCTTTAAATGTTCAAGCTGACCCCAAATTCTTTAAATTAAAAAAAAATATATTACATTGTCAAGTTGTTTTCATATGACCACGGACCACCTGGGACTTGCGAGAGTACTTCCAAAATAATAAGACAATAGGTATCTTTTGCTTTATTTTATTTTGCTTTAGTTTTGTTTAGTTTTTTTTTTTTTTTTTAATACATTCAACTCGGGACATGTCAACCGGAACTGACACACACTCACCCAAAGAAAAATGGAACGAAAAAATAGGGTTCGAACTCAAGACCTCAATGATACTGATTCGAACCCCCACCACTGGGTCACAATTCCAGTGGCAATTTTGTTTAGTCTTTGTAGCAACAAAGATTTAGTCAATCTGACAAATTAAACATTTGGTTCTTTGGATCATTTATTAGCCACTTATGAAAAGAGTTACTTGAATTAGTTCAAAATGCCGCCCTATATGATGATTCCTTTGCAATAAACAAGATTTAAAACGAAATTCAGATGAATATATATATATATATATATATATATATATGCACTTAGGATTTGAAATAAAATAAGAATTTGTGTTCACTCGATGGAAGCAGCTCTTTTTACTTGACATGCGTCCAAATTTTTTTTTTTTTTTCCCTTCGAAATTTGGAAAAAACAAAAAACGAAGTTATTGATGTAATAAAGACCCATTAAACATAATTAATTTTGGACACCCAATATTTTTTTTTATTTTTCAGAAAACTTCAACTGAGGACATCTTATATTCTTATTTTCCAAAGAGGCACATCTTTTCCAAAAATTACATAAGTAGCCAAAAAAAACTACCTAGAAGGTATCTTACAAGCTATTCTCAATGTTAAAGGAAAATGAATATCTCTTTCCTAATTTCGATCCATTTACAGTTCCATGATTTAAACATCATAATTCACTCCTATTAATTTGATATAATTATCTTCTTTCTTGTACAACACCTATAATTGTGCTTGTTTTCCGTTTTGTATTCATTATACTCTTGGATATATATATATATATATATTTATGTGTGTATGTATATACTGATCAAGACAATTACAATAACATTTTATATTCTGTCTAATTCTTTTTATGGTATCAGAGCAATTCAAAACTCCAACAAATCATTTCATTCTAGTATATCTTCACCAGCTGTCACCATGACTAATCAAGAGATATTCATTTTCCTTCAATATTTTTCAGTAGTATTAAATTTAATTCCATTAGAGTATATACATTCCATCAATTCTTGCAATACAAATGTAACAATTAGTATTTAATACATGAAAAAAAAGGAGGAAGAAGAAGAAGAAAAAGGAACAAGACCAAGAAAAGAATATGTATTGAAATAAAGTTATACAACCATAGAGATCAATTTAAAATCTTCAAATTTTTCACCTTTTTGATGTTCTCAATCATGAGATTCACTTTGAGATCTCTCTTCACTTTCCTTTATCAAACTTATCATCCCTGCAACCTCCCTAATGGTAGGCCTTGCTTCTGATGATGTATTTATACACTTCAAAGCCACCTGCAGCAAATTAACCATATTTTCCTCACCTGCACCTTCCGAAACGAGCCCCTTATCGAAAACTTCGACTGTCCACTCTTCCCTTATGGCAACGTTCACCCACCTAGCCAGCTCGTATCCATGGTTGTGCACTAATTTACCCGTTAGCAGCTCGAGGAGGATGATCCCGAGGCTGTAAGTGTCCATTTTGAACGGGTCATTGCTCGGAGAAGAGTTTGTGTTCTCTTGAAAGCTTTGATCACTCTGATCAAGACCATCTTGACTCATCTCATGATCAACTTGTGCTAGGCCATACTCACTAATAAGGGGCTCCATTTGGTTGCTTAGCAAAATGTTGGAGGATTTCAAGTTTCCGTGTGGGATTCTATCGGCTTCGAGGCCTTCGTGCATGAAGGCCAATACCTCGGAGATCTTGGATGCAACGGTCAATCTGCTCAACCAGTCGAAGGATTTCCCATTTTGGGATCCTGAAATTAACATTGGAAAAATGTCATGATAAAAATATTGAAAATCAAGACCCCTATGTGTTATTAAGACACTTTTGAGAAAGTTTCGTAAAATTAAGAGGTAACCATAGAAAACCCTTAAGGTTAGGCCCATTTTCACAAAGCTCCCAGTAGGATGAAAAATTACAAAGACCTCCCTTATGTTTGGTTATGTGTTACGCATACCCCCTACCCATAGGTGAGATTTGTAATATCAAACCAAACATTAGGGGTGTATCTATAATTTTTCATACTGTAAAAGGTTTTGAGAAAACCGGCCAAACCTCAGGGGTCTTTTTTGTAACTAAGCCTAATCAAATTATAGGTTTTCTTACCGTGGAGAAGCCTGAAGAGACTACCATTCTCTTGGAACTCATAAACCAAGAGCTTTTCTTGCCTAGAACTGTAAAATGCAACAATAGGCATCACATTCGGATGCCTAACTTGATTGATCCTCTGCATCCTCTTCTTGAAATCATCCCTCGAAATGTCCCAATCCCTTATCCTTTTCACCGCGAGAGTCATCACTCCATCGTTTAATGTCACCTTATATAGGCTCCCGTTTCGCCCTCTCCCGATCAACTCAGCCGGAGACCTCAACAAATCCTCAAATCTTATCACATTCACCACAGGACTAGACAGAACCACAAGTGATGATGATGCCCTTCCACTTTCAGCAGATGTTATAGAAAATTCTGACCTTTTTTTCGACCCACTGGACGAGCCACTCATCTTGTCGTGCTTGCTATCCGTTTGAAAGCCCTCTGTCGAATTCTTTTTAGGTTTCACTTTCTTGATCAGCTTGAGGGCAAGTAAAGAGACAATAATCAGGCCAAGTAAAGCATATCCTGAATAAATAAAAGTGTCTTTCCTAGAAGAACCCTTCTTTTTATCGGGATGAGGAGGTGGGCAAGAGCTTGAAAATGGCTTCCCACATAATCCCGGGTTGCCCAAAAAGCTCGAATCATTGAAACGGGCCCCGCCATCAGGAACCGGGCCGGACAGATTATTGTTAGAGACATTAAACTCCTCAAGATTGGAGAAATCAAAGTCGGGTATACCCCCACTCAGGTGATTGTTTTCAGCAAGAAATGTCAGCAGGCCCGTGATTCTCGACATATCCGGGATCCCACCGGAGAAGCCATTGTCTGACAGATCGACCCTTTTCAGATTTCTCAACATGGATAATGATCCAGGGAGATTCGCTGAAAAATTGTTTCCATGTAAGTATATATGAGTGAGACGGGCGCATTTCGATATATCTTCCGGCAGTGCGCCGACGATGTTGTTGGAGTTGAGGCTGAGGACTGCGAGAGCTTTTGCTGCACAGAGAGATGAAGCATCTAATGGCCCTGTCAGATCGAGTTCGTCTAATACTATTTTCTTGACTGTTGATGAACTTGTGTAACATGTTACGCCTTTCCAAGAATCATTACAGGGGTCTGAAGTTGTGTTCCAGCCCCAGTTTTGCAATCTCTGATTGTTTCCAGGGGAGAGCTTCCGCATGAACTGCACCAATGCATCTCTAACTTGTGTCGTTTCACCGTTGGCAGTGGAGAAAACAAGAAACAATGCTAGCTTGAGGATCAAAGAGAAGTTCACTTGATCCATGTTTTTTTTCAAGAAAATGTTGGTTATAGTTTTGTTGATCCTGCTGAGATGAAGTAAAGGGCTGGCATTGAGTGGTTTGTGGGAGCTAGCAAGGGAGAATAGCAACTAGAATCCTGTAAGGGCTAATTAAGAGATAAAAGAGACAAATGAATATCACTTGTGCCGGCCAAGGGGAAAGAGTCAATTGTAATATAACTTCTTCTCCACCCCCCCCCCCCCCCCCCTCACTCAGTTTTTGGCAAATGGAAGTTTATTATATAATCTTGAGTCTGTAGAAGTGGTCACGGAGTTTTAATTTCCATATGCACTCCAAATGGTTCATTTTTGTTGACAGTATTTTTGCTGCAATCATCAAGAATTATTTGTACAGAAGGATTGGAGTTCATTTTATGAGTCACTAAATTGGACTCCAATACGGACGACATTTAATGGCGGGACTACATTTAGTTCGCACGCACCCTCTAATTCTACGGTTATTCAAAATATATATTGTTAGATACGAATGATCATTCTAATGGTCAATTAATGCAATCCCTATTCGTCTTTTAATTTACTCTCTGATTATTTTTTTCCAAAAAATATAATTCTTTGTTTTATTAGTAGTTCATAACTGACAAATGCATCACCTGATCCAAATTAAAAAAAAAAAACACCCACCCACTCACACACACACACACACACAAGCGAAAACAATAAAAGCAAACTCTAAATGATTTCCGCAAAGAATAATCAATAAGAATGGGCTAACGTTCACAATATCATCAGCGACACAGCAGAAGCATGCAACTCCAGTAGTCCAGTAGATGAAATTAATAGTTACAAGGAGGATGTATAACTGCCTTGGTCAATTGTCCGAAGATTTTATATAACTCACTACAAAAGTTTTCAAACTGCGTAATCTTCTCTACCTTAAATTTCACTGGTAAAAATGCAGGAGAATGAGATAAAGTTATAAACCAGGTAATGAGAAACCGCTCTCCTTGCTTTTCTTCAACTTCCACACAAACTTGGCTACGATCATTAGATATGCTCGGTTCCACGAGCCTCTTTCTTGACAAAATACCTCACTAGCTAACCAAAAATTTACTATTTGGAACTACTGGCTTTTCAAGTTGGCAAGGCGATAAGATAATAGCATATGATAACTGAAATATCAAGAATCCAATTACAAACAGTTATATGATGGTTTAAGGTCATGTCTTCAGATCATCTGACATGGCTGATGGTATACCATGGGTGGCAAGAATGTCCAACGTTGCTGCTCTAGCAGTCTTCGTTTGCAGGACCACAATCTGCACCCAAAAAATTAGTCATTACATATATATATATATATATATAGCGAGAGCCTAGATGTAATGCATCAGAGTGCTCAGGTGGAGCAAAAGACAAACTCAGAGAGCCCACCTGGTCGCATTCCAAATCAAATTTCAAATATTCATCAATGCAGCTCTCAACCATGCTGGCCAAGCTCTTCAGATTCTTCACAGTTTGACCATTTATGGTGAGAACCTAAATGCATCCCAAACAATACGAGAGAATAAAAAGTCAGCCAAGAAGAAATCATAATAAACAAATAGGAAAGCAGTTGGTGGTATCACGACTTGCATGAAACACATACCTGGGTGTTGGCAATGTCCTCGTATCCAAAGTTGATGTCAGGCAGCAAGTACCTAAAATGATTTCACAAAATTCTCAAATATTAAAACATTCTCCAATGGAAAATTTTGGAAAATAACGGCAGCATATAGATGAGGGAGAACCTGAGAAACTACAACAATTTGTTCCTCTACTGATTGCGGCATTCCATGTATGAGTTTGTCCAATAACTTGACCGGAGCTTCATATTCATAATCCTTACCATACTGGAGATTTAAAAAAAAAAAAAGCAATCCACGAGAAGTAAAGAAATTAGATAGAACTAAAGCAAATGAAATACCATTCATGTTTAAGTAAAATCCACAGCATCACTTGTTCTAAACTTGACTGTAAAAAGTGAGAAAAGAAACCTAACACCAACAGAGGCAAAACACTCACCTCAGAACGAAGATATGGAACAGAAACTGTTGTGAAAACAAATCCAGCAATGATGTAATATGACGGAGGTCTGCCTTTGTTGTGAGCAGGAATTAGCCGTGTATGACTTCCAAGTGTGATCTTGAACTTCAGACTTTTAGAATTACGAAGGACTTTAATTTCAGCACTATCACCTGTATATTTTTGGGAGACAAGGTAGCTGAAACCAATGCGCTCTCCATGCCTAAATGGAACTGCACATAAACAGAAAAGACAGTCATTAACTTCACCAATGCCAGGTAAATTCCTCAACATAGCTTATGGCAAGGAATTATTGAAAGAGATGCTTTAGTTCCAGAGTCAACCAAGCTTCATCACTGTTCTGTAATAACTAATGCCCCAAATGAGGCTCCAGGATATGGAAGGATTATTTCACATATGCACTTGTGTGTAAGCATGCTTGCTTACATGAATATGTTGAATAGTTTGTCAGAAAGACTCAAAGGTAGATGGTTACATGGAGAGAAAAAGCACATTATTGCATGCAAATTCCCCAATGATATGCTCTGAAAAGGCAAAGGTCGTATAACAGCATTCAACTTCCTATGATAACTTATTGTCCTATCGTTTGCTTTCAGAATTGATCTGAAATTTCTATGCAGGTAAACAGGGAAAAACTCTGGTATTTGCAGGACAACCAACGCTCTAGAAGTTCCGAACATAAGTTTTTTTAGGGAATAACAGCCACCCAAGTGAATTAGAAGTTTTTCGTCATCTTAAGAGGACCAGGCGGAGGGTTGGGGGGTTGTGAAGGGGAAGAGGAAGAGCTATTCAAAAATAAGGGAAGTAGGGGAGGGTTGACACCAGTACATGTATCCAGTGAGAAATCAAAACCCTTTATCCAAATCTTACCTGTTCCATCATTAGCAATATCAAACCCATCGAAGCTAAGAATGATATCTGATGGCTTCAAAACCTTGGACTGTGGAGAAGTTGGATCAACTCTTCGTATACGAACACCCTTTTGATCAGGTTTCATTCCCATGGACAGACGCAAGTCAGGGTTCTCCATCTTCTGCCACTCAATTCCAAGAATAGGGAATCCTGCCAGACATTTGTCATGTAAAAGAACAGGATTGAACTGAGTCAGATTAAGTGGTAAAAACCTTTCCGGAAAGCAGGGCTACACTTGGAACGCATTTGTGCAACGTATCCCATTTCCATAAAATAAGCATGTGTATCATAAATGAAGGAGAAGATAAATTAAAGTCATAGTTACGCAGTCAAAGAAGGAATTGATAAAATGATACCTAGAGAATATATATCACCAAGAATGGAAAATCATCTTATGTTCTCATTATTCCAACATAATCAATTATAGCAACAGCAGCTCTCCATCATCAAACAAGATTCATCCACAAATATATATATATATATATATATATGACGAATAGGCACAAATATAAGAAAACTAACATGATAGAAGTTGTGCATTTCATATTTCAACCATGTTTAGATCTTACAGACATGGGATTGAGAAACATTTCTCTGGGATCAGTTAGTGATCTATAGGGTACAACACAAGTGACATAGCGAGTATAATATTGAACCACCCCCACCCCACCCCACCCCACCCCACAAAAAAAAAAAAAAAGAATATCATTCCCACTCATTGTCTTCAAAATAATACAAAACACACAACAGAGAAGCATGTTTAAATCAATGGAGCAGAGGACTACCTCTCTCGAAAGACAGATTCTGATGCATTTATATTTTACTTAACAATTCATACTGAATTTATAGTTTATACCAAAAAATGAACCACACATTCTGTTAATAATGTTAGGCCAGAGTATAGATTTAAGTTGGGCAAGAATCTATGCAATGGCAGAAAAAGCTAAAGGTGGAAAACAAAAGGGCCAAAATTGCAGCTAATACAAGTTTTCCTAGCTAGGGGTTCATCATGGAGGTTATACGGTAACTAGCAACACCTCTTTTAGGGCATACATGAACATAGTTTTATATGGCTCTTTATAAGATGAAAACCAGTTAACCAACCTAAAATTGAAGTTATATCCAAAATCAGGTCTAAATTTATATCAACACAATTCTCCCCACTAGCCTTCCTCCTGTGCCCCATACCAACCAACAAGAAAGAGAGTAACAAGAAGAGAAAAGAGCAGTAGTCAGATATCATACCAGTATATGTCCCATTCTTCTCATAATCTTGGATGAAGTGTGTGATGACTGGCGTTGGGATAACATAACCAATATTCTCCACGTCCTCGTGTTTGAGCGATTGAAATGCTATGCCAACGCAAATTCCCTTGTCACTGAAAGCAGGTCCACCAGAATTTCCTGAGTTTATAGCAGCATCTATCTGTAAAACAGTAACACAAGATTCAATGCTATTTAAAAAGATGCTGAGTGTGGATGGTTTTTCTAATTGCAAATTAACTACCTGCAAACCAAGAAGTTCAGCAGAGCCATGAACATATGAGAGAATTTCTATTCGTGAGACAACCCCGCTTGTAACAGAGATTGTGTCACCCCCAATTGGATAACCCACAACTGTCACAGCATCCTGAAGTGCAGGTAAATCACCAAATTCCACAGGAGAGACCCCTTCCCAGAACTCATCATCTTCTACTGTTAACAAAGCTGCATCATATAAACCAAAATCTCAATTTTATTATTGGACGTGGTAGTTGTCTTTGTACTAGTACTTTTCTTCTTTGGCAATTAGTTAACAGATTAATATGAAGCACATGCCAGACATAAGGAAGGTAAATGAACTAAGATTATGAGTTATGGATGGGCAACTGGACTGAGAAAATGAGTTAAGGATGGCAAAAAACGAGATTATGAGTGGCAGACGAGACAAAGGAAGAAATATGATTTTCCTTAGTCCTCTTAATTAATTTATGAATATGCTCTATTTTCCTTTGTGGCCCATCTTTTTTTATAGCGCCTTTTCTCATCTTTTTCCTAACTCCTTGATTTCTCTCCTCCAGTGCCTCATGTTTCTTGGTGCAACTTACAGATTCCCATTGCAGAAACAACTCCACCATTAGCTCCACCTCCACCAACCCATTACACCCACAAAGTATGAGGCACATAGCACTGAACAGCAATCAGACCAGAATAACACATTGTACTAACAGCTAGTTTACAGCAGAGCCAAGGTAAAGGGCCTAACTGCATGGAGGTGCTCCTATCTGTTGCCTCCACCTCAGCTGCCGCCAAACAGCATGCAGCAGCTGCACCCAACACCAACATAAACAATGGTGAGATGAATGAATTTTGCCTCTTACATTTACCGACAGTTTTACTCTGTAAAATTCTGCAGACATTCAATCCAGCAGTATCTGTATCGAATGATCCACCATTGTGGTGCTAATCACACCTAATCCATAATTATCCCAATATGGCCAGGAACCTAGAATGGCATTAGCCATTCCGATTTTGGCCATGAAATAACCGCATTGGCAAACCAGATTACTTGAATAAATGGATTACTTCTAGTTAATGCATCACTCATATAACTATATCTAACTACCATACATTTTAAGAGATTTCAGTAATAAGACAACATTGTTTTGTCCTGATTAGCCAAGAACAAGATAATGCGCTGACCATTAAAGTTCAAAATATTCCAGGCTGAACAGGGGTCTTTACTCAATAAAACAAGACAAAACCATGACGATGTCTCGGTGCGCCATTTGTGACACCACTCACCAAGCCAAATTAATCAGTACAGTCAGTAAATTACCTAACTGTTTCTGATTAACAAACAAGTAATCTTGAAGCAAATATCAAGAAGTAACTAAGACTTGAAAAAAACAAAAAAGATAGTTCAAGAATTAGGTAATAAACGCAACATATATTTCTATAGACGAAATCCAACCAAAAGGTTGATACCTACTACCATCCCAAAATTTTCTCTCTCTGAAAAATCACAACTAGTCTTTTCTCCCCTTTTTTGAGTAGAGGTATTAAATCATCACTTCACAATGTCAATTAAAAATGAAATAACAGCCATCTATCACTAACGCACATATATCAACAATCGATAATCAACCACTAGATCTTCAATTAATTGAAAAAAAAATTAAGTATCTCAATGGGAGCATAGAATACAGTTCCTGCCTCTAAAGGTTGCTGCAAATATAACAGCAAGATTCTGATAGAAATCAATCAACAGAATCTTACCAATGTCGCATTCGGTGCCAATGGCGAGCACAGTTGCTACATACTTAGTATCAGAACCTCTCTTCTTCAACTTAACTTGAGTATAATGCTCCACCGAATGCGCATTTGTCAAAACCCTCCTCCCCTTAATCACAAACCCACTACTGCTCGAACTATACTGCCGTTTCCTCTGCCACGGCAAAGAGAAATTCGGCTCTGTGTGCACGCAAAAAACCTTCACCACCGAGTCCATGGAGGGAACACCCCTAGCCACAGCGGTTTCCTCACTAATCGGCAGAGACAAAAAACCGTTGCCGGCAGGCGCAACAGAAATCGGTAGAGTTTTGGTGGCGGGAGGTTCGGGATTGGCCTTTTTCCTGGGGCGGCCGCCGCGGTGGTGCTGGTGAGAGGAAGAGGTCGGAGAACTGGAGTTAACGAGCTCCACATTACTGACGGGAAACACCGCGTCATTTTCTACGGCAGTTGTGACCGGGTTATCGGGGGTGTTGCTCTTCTCGAGGACGGTGGCCTCCGGCCGAGATTTCGAGCCGCGGCGGCGCTTCCGCTTCAGTTTGTTTTCGCTCCGCATAGTACAATTCAATGAATTGCGTAGCAGGGCCGGGTCCTAGGGAGGGGGAGGCAAAGGGGCGGAGCTGGGCGGCGTGGCGGTGGCGGTGGAGGTGGGGGTTGGGGGGATTTGAAGAGGAAAGGAGGTTTATGGTGTTCCTTTGACCTTTAGGAAATAATTTAGGGTTTCTTAAATGAGGGACTTCATAAATTTAATGAAATGCAGGAACCAAGTTGTAATTTTGGATACTTGTTTACCCAAAAACTATATCAAGCTTCATGACCGTTTAGATGAATTTAAAAAAAGTGATTTTTAAATAATATTTTTATAGTAATTTTTTTAAAATTAATTAATTTTATATTTAAAAATATTAATCAAATATGTTTTAAAAAATATTTTTATTTAAAATTAGTTTGAATAGTCTTAAAAAAAATTATTTAAATTATTTTCTCCTAACTTCTATTTTTTCAAGTGTTTTTTTTTTAAATAAGTATTTTTCTCTTAAAAAGAGTCTATTCTGGCATGTTCTAAATATTTAATCTTTGCAATGCTAGTTTTTAGTTATTATATCAAGATTTTTTTTTCTAACTTTCATTATTTTTAAAGCTCATTCAAACACTTTTGTTGAAGTGTTTGTTTTTTTCAAAAAATAAATATTTTTTTTCTAAAAAGAATCTATCCAAACGGGTTCTAAATTTTTATTTTTTCCAATGCTACTTTTGTATTTATATACATTTAGTTGTTACATCAAGATATGCATTGGTCGATTAATTCGGATCGAATGGTGCAGAGGCTCATTATAAGGGCGACCTTCACAATCCAATTGTTCCACTCACAATATCAAAATTTGAATTTTGGATGTTGCTTAAGGGATCATGTCATGCATTCTAAGAATTAGTATCCCACAGAATTTTAGATGAAAATTCAAAGCGTAAATATTTATTGTATAGCACCACCATTATGTATTTAATGATTGAGACTTAAGAATTAATGATGTTATATTATTATTTAAAGTGAGTGTGCATTCCTTCAAAAAAAATAAAAAAAAAAAGTTTGGGATTATTTTTGAATGTTACACAAAAAAATGAGAATAATAAATTCGATAAAAGGAATATAGTATATAAATAGTATGACAATGTTATTTTCTGTTAATAAATTAATAAAAAAGACAATAGTAATTTGTGATTTTAATAATGAATCGAAAATGTTCCAAACTATCTGTGTTGAATATTGTGCCATTGACACATTGGGCCTATTGAGCTAATGGGCTCGATAAGTCCATAATGCTTTTAATTAATATGATTATTTCAGGAAATTTTTCTTTAACTTAGATAGTTATTGTTAAAGTCTTAAAGAAAATAATTTTGTGCAATTGTTTTCAATTTCATTTTTTATCTCAATTTTTTTACCTTTTAAAATGAAATAGATTACGTAATTTTTTATAGGACATACGTACTTGGTCTATTTAATTGAACAGCCTTAGATTATTCTCAAAATAAATAAATAAACAAATAAAATAAAATAAAAACAGCCTTAGATTCCATTCCTATCATGGTGCGAAGAAAAAAAAGTCTCTTTAATCTTTTAGTAGATTTATTTGTTATTTGTTTTTAATTTTAATTGATTGGACCCTCTTTTATAATGTTGCTTGATCTTTACTTAAGCCATATGCCAACTCACACTAGGACTTCAATCATGGAACTTTGGCTAAAAATGTCACTTTATTGCTTTAAAGGTGTCTTTTGGACCTAAAATTTTCCAATTCTTAAGGCTTTGGCATCTTTCAAATACATATAATCATTTTTAACCAATTAAATTGAAGTCAATGGACCCAAAATAATCCGAAAACATTACAAAAGTCAAGTCACTATAAGCAAGTAATGAGATAATTTAAAAAAAGCACCAACCAATTATGGGTTTGGATCCAAGAATCGGAAAATTCTTCTATAGATCGGGTGTGCCATGCACACAACGATTTAGATTCAACCACATCATATATGTATTTTATAAAAAAATAATATATAAACCGTAATTAAATTTGAATTGTCGAGTGCATACACTCAATCCAGATTCCAGAGTAGAATTTTCCCCAATAACCCTACACTAGATAACCTACTAATTGCAAAATTACAAAATCCGCGTTGTAAGGCGATCAACACATAAATGCTTTTCATGATTTTTTTCAATTTTCGCCATATTCGGACTAATTTTATTAATTCTTGAAAAAATGTACGACAACGCTGCAAGTTAGATATCAAAACGATCAAGCCTAAAAAATGGTCCCAATAAAAACCATCGATTATTTTTATTTGTTTTATTTTACGTTTTTGCAGTACTTCCTTGTTATCAATAGTTGTTGATACATGGTTGCTATCATGAAATATTAACTTGTTATTCCTAAAATGGTCATAGGACAAAAAGTCAAAGTATAAAGTCATTAGATTATGACATTCCTTGGATAATCCCATGTGCAATATGTATGTCCAAACAAACAAGTCCTTGGTGGTATTAGAAGTGGGCTTTCTCATTTGGAGATAAAATGACTAATCCTTGGACATTATCATGGCTGTTTGGGATAAGGAATATTGATTAATGCAAAATCCATCACTCAAGATTGATTGATTGATTGATTTAATAGGTTTTGTAGTGTTTTTTTTTTAAACTTTTTTCTCTCTATGCGTGTGTCTCTGAACATCAATAAGGTGTTTGGTTACCAAAACTAATTTTAGGAGGTGGATTTTTCAGAATTGTGATGTATATTTGAGTTTAACATATTTCAATGGACATATTTATAACAAGTTAAAACTAGAATCATCTTCTATCTAGATAGAAATATCGTGTCTTACACTCATTAATTTGGACTCGTCTAAAATAGTAATAAATGTGACAATTAGCTGTAACTCAATTGGTAAAGATAAAATACCAAAATTATGAGGTTTCGTATTCAATTATTTATTGAAACATGTATCTTGTTTCTTCTTTAATAATAGTTTATTGTTCTATTTTGATAATAGTTTCTTTATTTTATTATGATAAAATAATTTGATTTATTTGTCAAACCATGATTTAATAGTTTAATTCGTAATACATGTATTTAGTTTGATACTGTTCGAAAATGATTGAACAGGAATTGAGGAGCCTTTCTTGAGGTAAAGTGGTGGTCCTCCTGCAAGAAGGGCAATGAACGCAAGTGAGACTAATTGGATTTTGCCCTAATGTGACCCCACCAATGCTCAAGTTTGGAAGAATATGAATATGCAATGGAAAGTACAAGATATAATTGTGTAAGAAACTTACTCATTTTCTTGACAAATGAGTATTTCCAAGGCATGGTGGTGCCACATGTTCAGTTTCCCTTGGATAATTTTTCTTGCTAGCCAAGGACAACAGTAACACATTTAGCAACCTTTATTATTAGGACCGCAAAAAGTGTAGATAACTAGGCTTAGTATTTGATGTTGTGCTAGGAGACCTTAGGCCTTTGGAATAACTTCAGGCCAAAGTTTCCTCCTTCTGGAATGTCCCTCAATCAAGGGGCGGCAAGTGAATTTCTGTAGCCTTCTAAAGCCCAAACATTCAACGCAGTGAATCCCACCTCATGGTTGGGATCCCCCTTGAGAAGCATCCCTCGAGGATGACATTCGAGGGGTTCTCTTGAGGGGGCTTCGACCCAAGGAAGTCCAACCCTAGAGTTGGATCCAGGTGTCCTCGAGGGCCCAAGATCGTTCCGTGTGCTAGCGTCAAACCACGTCAATGTCCTATGATATTTGTGGGCTCTAATATTGATGACATGTATTGTTTAATGGTAATATAAAAATATATTTAGATTGAGCATGAGCATATCACATCAGTATTATTTATATAATGCTATTGGATTTGTAGCTAAGTGGTGGAGGTTTGAATTTGGTACCAATGAAGTACTGAGTTCAAACCCTCTTGTCCTCTCTCTCTTTCCCCTTGAGTGAGTGAGTGAGTGCGTGCGTGTATGTAGGAGTGTCTTTTCAATTAACATCTATAGGACGTCCCGAGTTGATTGTATCAAAAAAAGGTATTATTAATGTAATAGCATGAAATATACTCTTAAAAAAATAGCATTAAACGTCTCTACATATAAAAATTTTACCTTTTTACAAAATAGTTTTGTCAAACTCACATTGATACCATTCTTTTTGTTTTTTTTTTTTTCTTTTTTTTATCCCGGTGATGTATAAATTGGGAGTGGAGTAATTTTAGGAAAACAAAGTATGTATTTTTATTAGGGCTAATTACAATTTACATTGTTGTACTTTAGGTGAATGTATCGTTTTATTTATATTTTAAATGTATAAGACTACATTTTAAATATCGGTTTATTCAATCATACATACATGTATAAAATTAATCTACGAGTGATATTATTTGAATGGGAGCTGGGGTGCAATATTTTAAACTCTGAGGATCCGATTGAGGGAATAAGAAATTGTAATTGAGTAGAAACTAAAAGTCTTGAGGGACAATTGAGGGATAATATATCTTTTGGGGTCTAAGTGGAGAGAATGAGGTCAATTATGAGAGACTTAAAAAGCTAAGGGGCCAAATTAATTACAATCAATAAATGGTAAATTTGGTATTCAACCATTAACCTAATGTGTAAGTGTGACGTGTGAACTCTTAATGCCGTTTATAAATCTAGGTTTGACTGTTAAATAGGGGGATGCAAGCACGACATTTTAAAGATTGGGGGATAAACAGTACATCCATCAAAATAAAAAGGTGCAAGTCGTAATTAGCTTTTTCTGTAAATGAAATAAAGATTGCACAAACAATGTTGATGAAATTTTCGACCTAATGCAAACTTTAATAAATATGGATTTAAACATAATAATCCATAACAGAAAATATGAAACACGATTTCTATGAATCGATTATGCACATGACACTAGTAAATAATCAAATAAGTTTTAATAGAACTCACTAACCTTGATACATTAGAGATGCGGAAGAAAAATGGAGCCTAAAATTAGTAATCTTTTAAGCCAAGAAAAAACTCCGTCACTTTTTTGTTCTCTCTGAGATGAAGGGTGGAGAGAAAAAAAACATTGTAATAATTCTTGTTTAAGGACCACACTCTAATATGCCTTATGTCAAATAACTTAATTATGGATCAATCAAACATAATTAAAGTGCGGCTGGACTACACATATAAAAGGCCCCATACTTAGTCTGATATTTCTACGCGCCCATTAAACTTGATTTCTTAACGTATCACATAATTGGGCTCTCATAATGGGATAGCACACTATGTACAATATAATTAATTTATGAGACCACTAAAATAGAGAGAATGCCAACATGACCCACAAGCGAACAATTTTAAACTAAAAATTTGAATAAAAATATAGTTAATCTTACGAAAGATGTTACATTATACAATGAATCTTGATTTTTTTTCAATTATACAGCATAATCCATAAACGCATACCTATTAGGATTCGAATCCTAGTCATTATATTTTTCACATTTTTAAGGCAGTGTACATGTCCATTGGACCAAAATTCAAGACGCCAAACTTGGGATAATTTGTTCTTTGCACCATTAAAGAAAAATAACACAATACACCCTAAAATTGATATAACTAAAACAGATCACACCTTCAATTATTTTTAGATCAAAATACTATTAACATAATGGGTGAAACTCTCCAAAGAAGATAAGTTTACGTTTCTTCTATTTTGATAGTACAGTTTATTAATTTAGTTTCAAATTATATAGTGCAAATTAATCGATATTTGAAATATGAAAAAAATTAAATAACTAAAATTATCCCAATTTGATTCTTTTAAATACTTAATTTCATTTGTATATGTACTTTCGGGACAAATGTAATGTTGCTTGGGTCATGGCTCATGGGAATACAATGAAAAAATCAATTATGAAAATTTAGGTGATTCAAAAATAACTTTTAAAATAATAATTTAAATTTTGAATATTTGTATTTGTCAAACATATCTCTAGAGGTTTATTACATTATATTTTTTGGAATTCCTCATGGATGTAGTGTTAATAAAATATATATAATGTAAGAATTCATACATGCACACATGTTTGTTATATCAAATTCTAATTCGTTTCTTTAAAATTTTTCTCATTTAGCTAGGTGCTTATTTGAATATCAAAAGGCATAAAATAAGTTAGTGTTAGTATTGAAGATATATTTAGCTATATAAATTTCTAAAATAAATATTTGAAAATATTACTTTTATTAGACCTAAATTTGGATAATTAATTATTACTCTCATTCTTTTTTCTTTTGTTTTTTTGTTTTAGCCATATGGTTTCGATCCATTGGCCGACTAATTTGAATTCGAATATTGCAGACGCTCGATATGAGGTGATCCTCACAACCTAATTGCTACATTTACAATTCTAAGATTAAGATATTGAATATTGCTTAAGGGATCTATCGTCTTATCACACTAAACCAACTGGTTTGAAATTTTTACTTTCATTCACCCACCAACATTATTCATTTTGCAAACTCTAAAAAAACTTAAATGATCATTTAAAGAAACTCAAATTAGGACAAGTCTTTGAAAGTTAAAATATATATCAATTGTGCTTCTCATCCTTTTTTATAATTATTTTTTTTCATCTTAATTAATTAATGAACATTTTGCACCGTAAAATATAAAACAAATCATTTTTCTTGTTTATATGGATAATTTTACCCTTCATTTTAATGGTATTTTAACTTAAAAATAGATAATGATGCAAGTTACCATAGTTATATCAATTTCAAGATGCATTGTGCTATTTTTCTAAGCTAAGGGTGCAAATGCTTCTTTTGCTTGTTTTTGGGGTGTAAAGTGAAAATCAGGCCCGAACTTTGAGACGAGGAGATCAATGAATTCAACATCAATAAAACAAAAAAAAAATAAAATTAAAACACGCACCCCACGCCCTGATTTGAGGTCTAAAATCTAGTGTAAACAGATTGTAAAGAAAGAATTCAACCCAGTCCCAGAGGATTGAGGGACTATTAAATGCTGTCTTTGCCTCAAACGAGAAGGAAAGAAACAAAGTAAGTATACATACATGTATATATACACACATATATATTTATTTTACACACACATTAAATACATCTGTAGTCCACTCATTTGTAACGCGTTCCTCAAGCTAAAGTTGATTTATGTGCTAAAGAAAAAGGTAAAAGGGCCTATCTTAATGTGGCAAAGTGAAAAAAAGAAGGCCAATCTTTATGCGGCAAAGCTTAAAAAATGATTACCATAAGTATAAAGTTTCAACAAGTCTGCTATGAAACTCAAAAAGAGTTTGTGGGTGTAAGTATCAAGTGACCTATGCTTTACTGCTTTAGTCCCCCTTTTTCTCTCATTAAAGCCCCATAAAAAGTAACTTGGCCTCCAACCAACCCAACTACCACAGGCCTCAAAATTATTTCTTTCAGCTGTTAATTCTCTAAATTATCAGTAATCACGAGTAGTTTCTTGAATTGCTTGTGTGTGTGTGTGTTTTGGTGATGCTACAATGGCTGCAAGTGTTTCAAGATTCATCAAGTGTGTGACTGTGGGTGATGGGGCTGTTGGCAAGACTTGTATGCTCATTTGCTACACCAGTAACAAGTTTCCCACGGTTCGTTCTAGTCTGCTTTCCTTTTATCTTTCTCCAACTTTGTTGGGAAAATTTAAAATATGTTTTTTGTAATTGAAAGGATCTCATTTGTTTCTTTTTTTTTCTTTTTTGATAAGTTATCCCAATTGGTTCATCAATGTTTTTTTCGGATACTAATTTTTAGATAGATATGGTGGAACAAATGATGTCTATTCATGAATTTCATGTTTTCTTGTTTATGTTAACGTACTTGAGGATCTGGGCTTGCAGCTTTTCTGTGCTTCTCTTGCCCTTTTATGCAGAAAAAAAGGGTTTCTTGCTTTTGATACCTTTCTTGAACTTTGTGATTTGGGTTTCTTTTCCCCTGAAAGATGCTTTTCTGCTACTTTTGTTTTGTAGCAATACATTTGATTACCTTTTTACTTAAAACTTCCAAACGCTGCTTATAATATGTTTGTCTTTTTATTGGGAGATTTAGGACTATATACCGACAGTATTTGATAACTTCAGTGCAAATGTGGTAGTTGAAGGAACTACAGTCAACTTAGGCCTTTGGGACACAGCAGGTAAGCTTATTCTGAATGTCAAAATTAGTTTACGTTTTCATTTGAATTTCTGGCTTAGAAACCATGAAGCTGTGTGATTTCAGGTCAAGAAGGTAAGAGTTAATTGTATGGTTTCTTGTTTTTGATCATGTTAACAGGTCAAGAAGATTACAATAGATTAAGGCCCTTGAGCTACAGAGGAGCAGACGTATTTGTCTTGGCATTTTCATTAGTCAGTCGTGCAAGCTATGAAAACATACTTAAAAAGGTAAGCGTTAATTTTTGTAGTACATTTTGTTTCAAGTACATCATTTTTTTTAACTAATTAGTGTGCAGCTAGTTATGGTTTCAAATGGCATTTGTTTGGCAGTGGATTCCCGAACTTCAGCATTTTGCTCCTGGGATTCCTGTGGTACTTGTGGGCACCAAACTAGGTATGTTGTACCAGTCAACAATTGCCTCAAACTAATATTGTTCTAGTTGTCCTTGTTGTCCATTGTTGATAGTATATGTGTTGAATGACTGTCTCATCCGGAAGTCCAAGCTGTTATAGAAGAGACATTAAGTATTTACTATCTTTAATACTCACCCACACATGCAGGCTGTATTCTTTGTTGTCAAGCCTTACACATGAAAATCCTTATTCTTCTTCTTCTTCTGTTCTCTCCCCCCAAAAAATGGGGGTGGTGAGATTTGAATGCAAGACTTCTGTTTAGCTTGACTCTAGTACCATATCGAATGAGGGTCTTAATACTTCAGTTTGAAAGTGTTTCATTAATAATCTTCACCTTTTGCATTGATCTTGGTAGATTTTTCTTTCCCATTTAGAGGGCGAGCTGCTCATTAGTCATCAATCACTTCCTAAAGGAACTATGTTCAATTAGAAATGTCGTTTTAGAGATAAACTGAACAATGCATGGAAAAGAAGTTAAATCTTTTACTCATTATTGAACTAAATTGAGTACCTCGCGAAACATAAAAATACCTTGTTATGTACATGCATGCACATAATCATAAGCCTATGGTATATATTTGGACGATTTACTAGAAAAATGTAGCTTTAATCATTAATGTTCCAGACAGGACTAGAAGAGCTTTTGTCCTAATAAGCGATCTTCCTCTCTGTCTCTGACCTGTTCAACATGCACAAATATTGATGCTCCGCATACACTCCGTGTCTGTGTGTGTCTGTTTTGTGTCTGTGTCAAGGTGGTTAAAGTCTTAATAGATTTTTCTTTTTCATTGGCAATTATCTAATAATGGATCTCATCATAATCTTTAGTTTATTTGAAATGTCCATAGTTGTGGCCTCTGCAGAGATCTTATGGTGTATTTTCAAATTCTTGTCATATCCCTCTCTCTCTCTCTCTCTCTCTCTCTCCCCCCCCCCCCCTCTCGCTCCACCCTATTTTTTGTTATATGCCAGCGAGAAGGAAATGACAGTGTCTGTGTGTTGAATAGATCTTCGCGAGGATAAGCACTACTTGGCTGATCATCCTGGATTGACTCCTGTTACGACTGCACAGGTGTGTGTCCTCATCATCTGCTGCTGGCTTGGTTTTATTTACATCTTGAAATAATGTTGGGCCATCGATGATCAGGGGGAGGAGCTTCGTAAGCAGATTGGCGCAGCTTACTACATCGAGTGCAGCTCTAAAACTCAACAGGTAGCAGCCAATGTGTTTTAATTGTGCAATTTTTTTCATCAAGTCCAAATGCTCGGCCTGCAATGTAACAGAGGAATGATTTACGTTCTCCACGCAGAATGTAAAAGCAGTTTTTGATGCTGCTATCAAAGTTGTTATCAAGCCACCCCAAAAGCAAAAGGAGAAGAAAAAGCAACGTGAAGGATGTCTAGCATACGTGCATCTAATCCTATACTTTCTCATGATTGCTCCTATCATTTGCTAGTTGACATCATGTTAATGCTTTCCCTTAACACATAGCTTATTTGGAGGAGAAATTCACATACAAAAATATCGTTATGTAATCATTAGCAGTTCATGGAGTATTTGTACATAAAGACTTTGTCTGAGTTTGTTCTTTCGATACCTAAGTTTTACAGCCGGGAGGGACGAGGATGTTGGTTCCTAGATTTGCCATCCAACAATTTTTAATTTTGAATAATAGGAATATTAATTTGAAGTCCCTGAAATGTTAAGAGTGAATATATCTATCCTTATTTATCTTTTGTATTTACAGATTCATGTATACTTTCTGACCAGTTTTCCCTGCTCGTTCCTCTTCACCAACGTTTGCGGCTTCAATTTGCAGGAATATCTTCTGTGGAAGAACGGTCCGTCTGCAATGAAAATGCGTCCAAGTTGCAGCTTTCACCCTTTCAAGAGTTGTGTTGTTTATATTATCCATGTGGTCTCATTTAATTGTTATGTCAATTTTTGTTTGCAGATGAAATCGTCTAAGGAGAACTCATGTAAGAAATTACTGCTCTCTGCGGATGTTGTAAAGCTAGTAACTAAAATCCAATTCTGAGTGCAGATACGTATTAAGTGTATACGAGGATGGTTTGGAAATTCCTAAGCTTCAATTGGTGAGTCTGGCTTTCCTTTCTCGCAAAACACAATTCTTAGTGCAAATGCGTGTGTGTTTGTGTTCTAGTTTTAACCACCCGATTTTCAACCTAATAACCAACTAATCCCTCAATTTTCAACCCACTAACCGAAAAATGAATTTATGTACTGTAGAAACCTAATATGGAGGTAATCTTCCCAATTTAGTTGTTTTATAACTTCAATATTCAAATCCTGGATGTTATTAGCAACTCATCTTGTTAAGAGGCAAATGTGCTCACGTGTGTGCGAATGATATTTGCAAATTCCCAGAGTTGTTCTCTCATGAGTTCCACAGAACAATTTTCACAATTGCTCTGCATCAGACGCCAAAAAGGAAACAACATTATGACAAATTGGTGGTTTGAACCTGAAAGTGCTCAGCCCAGATTTAGCAACTGCAAAAATTCTCTCATTCCTTAAGACTAGTATACACCACAAACCAAGCAAAAGTAATAGCAACGGCCGCAATGTACTCATTTTATTCACAGTATCCGACTCATAATCGCATCATTGTTATGGAAATTACTTGAACTGCGCAGTTGATTTACACATGATGACACTAAGAGACAGGTAAAACAAACTTATGATACAATAAAAGCCTTTAAGACAACACCATGCAACATCATAAGCTTTAGTATCAAAATTAGGTTCAGACCTACAAATAAATATGTATGGGTACATAAGGATGACAAAGGTCCAAAAGAGCAGAAAATGAGCAAAGGCAAGCTTGAATTCCAAAGGGCTCCTTTTGTCAGTTCTAAAACGAGCCTCCTCGGAATGGTTAGGATGTTTAATCAGACTATTCTGCCTATCAATCATCAGCACCAAGGTGCCAGAAGTCTGTGCTTTTAAAATATCTACAGTCGGGATAAGGAACTGTCCTCGCAGAATGGTATGCATGGGCATGGAATGCTGCACCATAACATACAAACGAGGTAGGTCCTGGAGACTCTGGAAAAATAAAATCTTCTCACAAGCCACCCATCCTCTGACGGAATAACCAGCAGGATGATGATCAATCAGCTTCAAACACTGGGAAAGGCAAGATGACAAGTCAAATTACGATGGAAAGGAGTTCAATATACAAAAATAGAGTTGCATGATATAGAAAAGAATAATTACGCCTTCTATATCTTCCCTTTGGCCCAGATAAAAGGGATCAGGTGACATACAGTTTGCCCCTTTCATACCAAAAGTAACTTCCTATGCTACACTGCACAGTCCATAATCACCTAAGATCTCTTTTGATCTAAGACTTCAAGCTAACAGTTTGACTTATCCTCTTCTTCCACATGTTCCCTTGTCATTATTTAAGATACTTGATAAAATGGGAGTTCCTATTACGCACTATCCATTTCAAGTTAAAAATATTTAAGAATAATATTTTCCAACAATCCCTATCTCACTCCTAATCATAGAAAAAACTGAATAGGTCTCTAGATGTCTTATCTATTGCATTGACGTTACAGTGAAGCAAAACTTAGCATCTTAAGTGTTTAATTGATAACTGAACTTCCGTAAAATTGGAATCTTTGCCTAATGCAGCTACACATTTCATATCATTAAGTGCCTATAAGAATGCAAAACAAACAGTTGAACCCACATTATTGTACTCTTCTCAAGGCATGTGACGTATTATAATTCTCAACGTTCTCAGTACATCAAGCCTAGACAATCATCAATCTTCTTGAGAGGACTATGTATATGGCCATGGCACATGTAATCACTTCTCTGCTTGTAAGAGAAGCTTACCTACAGTTTACAGCGAGACTGGTGAGAATCAGAACTTCATCTCACAACATTGAACTCCTCAGTCCTCCCTTCTTGCTATCCACATGTGTACCAAGAAAAAGAAAAAGGAAAAAAAAAGCCACATCATCAGTCATCAAGTACTAAAAATGAGAAATTTTTAGAATAACATTAATCAGTTTCCAATGATGTAAAGTCTCCATTTCATACTAAAATAGAAAAAATTACAAGAAGATTCCAATCCTGATATGTAAGCATTTAAAAATATGCGCAAAAGAAACAGCAAAGCTATCATGAGATGTATTCATACAAAACCTGATTGTGATTAAATATTCATCTTCAACAACAAGCTGTTTTCCATGTGTCAAAATTTCAGGACCAGTGTTATAAGTGTCATAAAACACCTCTCTAAAGGTTATTATAATCCATAAACAAGTATCAAGATCTTTCTCGCAGTAATTTATATGTTAATAGTGGTATAGCTGCAGTGCGTGAAAATAGTGCCTCAAGGTAATAACCAGAGTTGAAGTCACATAAAAAGGAACTGCAGGAAGTTCAAGTTGCACAAGAAGCACTTCTGGAATTTAACCAGAATAGTAGCATATCATATCACTAAAGGGGTACTATGTTCCGCATTCCTGGAGATGAACTGAATCAAAAGAGGAGAATTTAATTCAGGCTAAATTGATGTTAGAGAGAATAGACACAAAATCTTCATTCAAAAAATATATTAAGAACAAAAAGTTCCCTTGTCTAAATAGAAATTGGTGCTTTAGTAAAAAGAATATTGAATACCACATATTTAGGTTAGTTATCTCATCCCGACATCAACTATTGTTTATTGTGCAATGTGTAAAAATACACTTACAGGATCTTAGAGGTTGGTACATTTAAGAAGTCTACATTCTACTGCCATGAAGACTGCTTGTGTCTGGAGATCTCGTTATCCCAGCTTCCCTCAGGTTCCTTCCTCTTCAAAATACCACTTGAAACTGAAAGTATCTTTGCTTGATCTTCTGCTAGAGCTTGTGAACTGGCAACAGAATGGTGACCTGAGGACAGAGGCAACATCTCCCTGGCTTCACTTTCTATGCTTACAGGGCCTGCATTGAGGTCTAGTCCCTGTCTGCCCCACTTTCTGCTGCTCTCCAACCCATTATTGCTAATGCCGGGAAGGCTAACCACATATGGCCTATGAAATTGGGAAGCCACAGAACTAACTGGTCCCAGATATTGCATATTTACGGGAGGTGCAAAAAGCCTTGCACCAGATGAGGAATCTGTATATGAGGTAGTTCCCACTGAAAAAGTTGCTGAAGGTAGAGAAAAATTGGTCCCAAAAGGAAAGACAGGAAACTGCAAAGAACTAGATGTGAAAGGCACTGCAGGAGATGATGACAATACTGATCCACGGTATGCATCAGGATTAAATGGGTTAACACCAACAGGGCCAAAAGTTCTTTGGGGTGCAACAGGTGGAAAAGCTAGATAGGGCTGTTCCCCTCGGTCAGGCAATACTGACGGGATTGCTGCTGTTGAGTAAGTATTCCCAGGAGGAAACCAAGATGAGAAATTGCCTGGATTGTTCGTTCTAAAGCTTGCAGAAGACAGCTGAGGCGTCATACCACTGTTGACTAGTTGATTTATAGAAAGCTGCTCAACATAAGCATCATCAGCCACAGGCCCATTGTTGAGATCAAAATCCCTCCGAACATCACCAGAAGGTAAACCACCTGCTGGTTTAACATGCACAACAGAAGTCCCTGCTTTATGATTGCTGCTGGTGGAGCAATGTTCATTATCATTTGCTTCTTCAACTCTATTCAAATCAAGATCCAACACCCCAGAACCATGAACTGGCTTAGAATGTGATGCCTCATTCAGCAATCTGGCACAATTACTTGCCGAATCAAAAGTCAAAGCAGAATTCCGAGAAGCCATTTCCTCAAGAACTCTTTCATCTGGCACATTCAGATCAATATCTAAAGGAATACGGTCATGTTTACTGGCAGAAGCATTGTGGCAAGAAATATTTGTTGGGCCCAATGGCACTTCAAGAACTTTTCTGGGTTCAGCAGGACGAAATGCACTAGTAGCAGCAGATCCCTTCCATCCAAGTTCCACTTTACTTCTCAATAAGTCTTCTGGAGGAACAAAAGGGCCTTTGGCAGCAGCAGCTACAGTAATGGATGCAGGATGTCCACTAGCGATAGAATTCACAGAGAAAGGCAATGAGTTAATCATATGATTATTAGCTGAACCAGAAGATGTTAAAGTGACCGAGTCCCCATACTTCACATCATCAGCACTAAAACCTTCATTTAAGTCGAACTTTACTTTTGCACCGGAATCCAATGCTCCTGCAGCAGAGGAAGCAGCAGCTTCAGTAGCAGCCAAAGCACACACGCCTGCCTCGACTGGCTGAATGCTATCAGACTTAGCTTCTGTCAAGTTGGGATCCTTCTTAGCTCCACATTCCACAGAATAGCAGCACTTGCTCTTAGGAAGCGAAACGTGCTCCAGAATCTCCTGGTTTTCTACATTGGCCTTGTGAGGTTGACTCTTCAGATCATTAAATTTGGAATCTGAAACAGCAATAGTATGTGTTTCACCACTTCTGTCTACTTCCTTATTGGCATTCAGTCCTTCAGACTTGCCCCCACAAATCTTAACATCCTTGTCATCCAGTTCGCCAGCTTTGATTGCATCACCTGTTTCTGATGATTTCTGGCCACATTCAGTTTCTGCATTTTCAGACTTAACAACTAGCAGTAGTCAGTTTCTGCTGCGAATTGGTTGTCCCATTGACTCCATTCACAAAGTCGTCACATTCTCCTTCATTCAATGGTTTTGATCTCGTAACTTCAACCTTTGTCTTACACTCATCAACACTCAACTGATCAGTACTGTCCTTTTCCTCAATCATCACATTATCAATTCCACCACTTTTACAATTTGGAATACCATCAGCAATAGCAGTAGTGGAAGTGGCCTTTTCCTCTCCTTCGTTTGATTCACCATCTGTTACCTTCTCCATGGTGATGGGAAGTGACACAGAAGTGGTACCTGTCTTTCCATTTGGCTTCTCACTGATCTCCCACTTAGCGTCATCATTGCTTCTCAAGTCCGTGCTGGAAGAGCCAATGCCTTTCGTGCCCTCTTCAGTTGGTTTAGCTTCAGAAGTATTGGATGGCACACATTTTTGGTCACTAGAAGGCTTAAGCAGTGCATGCTTAGACAAAGGTAACCCATCATCAGACAATGAACAACCATTTAAAACAGCCTGTTTCTTGCCATCACATTCAGTATCACTGCCAACATGATTCTGAACTCTTGCAACATAACCTTCTGCAGAAGATTTGGATTTTGCCTCATCACCAGTGCAAAATTCAGTATTTCTTTCTGTAGAATCAGTAGGAGAAACGACGTCAGATCTTGACATTTCTCCAGCAGCCACGCTAGCAAGTAGGTTCATTCCAACATCATCCTCAAGCAACAACGATGAAGTTGCTTCTGAATATTTAACACAACTCTCAATTAAAGCATTCATGGGACTGAAAGAAGCAGCATGCAACTTTACCGACTTCAATTGACTTGCTGGAGGGCATTCAATTGATCTCTTGGAGTCTTCAGTATTCATGTTCTGCTCTTCATGAGCAAGAATTGCAGGTGACCCAGCACCCTCTGCCACAGCCAATACATCTTTTGGGTTATTGTTTTGACACACGCTAATGTCTGACACAACATTACATTGATATGTATCACTCTTGTCCTTTGAAGCATGATCAGACTGCTCATGTTTTTCCGAAAGCACAGGAGAAGAAGCTTGGCTTCTCATAAAGGTAGGATCTTCTAGAGATCCTCCACTGATACCTTGTGCAGGACTTTTTACCCGGTTTGGTATCTTAACGATTAGCTTATGACTGCTTCCTTCATTGATGGGTCCCTCAGTAACCTTTTCAGTAGCTGAAGCAGAGTGAGGCAACTTCTCTAAAGTAGTACTTCTCTGTGCCAAAGAACTTCTGCTACAGCTGGTTTCTTTCTGACTTCCACTTGC
>JAOWBU010000229.1:0-39759 GCA_026212405.1 Petrea volubilis
GGGGGACACAAGAATCGCGGTCCTGAGCGGTTTTTATCAGCTACATTTGCTGATCTACCTGCTCCAGAATGGAAATGGGAGCAGATGCCAACAGCGCCTGTGCCGCGTTTGGATGGCGCCTCAATTCAGATCAGGAATCTTCTATACGTGTTTTGTGGATTTGGAAGCCTAGACTGGGTAAAGTTTTTCTTACAATTTTTGAATCATATGCAATCTTGAATAGCTAAGTCTAATTTGAATAAACTGATTATGCAACTTAAAATCAAGTTATTTCTTACTGTTTTAATGATTTATTTATGTTTAGGTGCACGCCCATGTTGATGTCTATAATTTTACGGATAATAATTGGTGTGCAAGGTTTGACACACCTAAAGAAATGGCTAATTCACACTTGGGAGTGGCTAGCGACGGAAGATACATATACATTGTGTCGGGGCAGCGGGGGATTCAGTGCACGACTCCTCCTATAGCTCATTCGTTTGTTTTAGACACGGAGACAAGGAAATGGGAGAAGTTTACAGCATTACCTGCACCAAGGTATCAAAATGCATCGAATGTATGTGTTTTGAACTGGAAAAATGCCTATAAGGATATAAATGGAATTATAATTATGCTTATAATACTGTATGCTTATATGTAGTTGTCATCTTTGCCTGTGATCTATCCGAGCATTATAAAGCTTAAATCCTCTATTTTCTTTGATTTTCTTCTTCTATTGCACGATCATATGACAAGTTTATCAATTATGGATTATTTACACTTGGTATGTATCCATGAAATATAATAGACAACAAAATAGATAATGGAATAGAAGACCCAAAATGCATTATCAGGGTGTGGATATTGTGTTGTGACGAATTTTAAAGCATAATTACTATTTCAGGTATGCCCCCGGCGACTCAGATTTGGAAAGGGAGGCTCCATGTAATGGGTGGAAGCAAAGAGAATCGCCATACACCCAGTGTAGATCATTGGAGTATTGCTGTCAAGGATGGTAAAGCACTTGACAAGGAATGGAGGAACGAAGTACCCATACCCCGAGGGGGACCACACAGGTATATATTAAAAAACATGGATCCGTCTAATTTTTTTGTCAAAATTGGAAATCATTTCTTCATAGCTCGTTAAAGTTAGTTCTCCATAAAATGTCAGGGCAACATTCTTCTAGATCAGTCTAATTTTTAATTGTTGTTGTTCCAATAGGGCTTGTGTTCCTGTTGATGATAAGCTTTTTGTTATTGGTGGTCAAGAAGGTGATTTTATGCCAAAACCGGGGTCACCTATCTTCAAATGCTCACGGAGGCATGAGGTGAATGAAAATTAGCTTCTAGTGTTCTTGTGTAATCTTTAGGCTAGAAATCTTATGATTGACTATTTTGCCCCTCGTTTGTTGCTTTAGGTGGTTTATGGAGATGTTTATATGCTTGATAAGGAAATGAAGTGGAAAACTTTGCCAGCAATGCCCAAGCCTAACTCCCACATAGAATCTTCTTGGGTTTTGTTGAACAACTCCATTGTTATTTTGGGAGGAACGACAGAGAAGCACCCTGAGACTAAAAGGATGATGTTAGTGGGGGAGGTCTTCCGATTTAATTTGGATACACTGGTATTATAACAACTATATTTACTTCACAATTCTTTGATTTTTTTTCTATGAGCTAGATGAAATTGAGGTTTCAATAATTTTGTGTTCTTTTCTGTTGAATTTACAGGAATGGTCCATCATCGGGAAGCTCCCTTACCGGATAAAAACCACATTGGCCGGTTACTGGGATGGCTGGATTTATTTCACATCTGGACAGAGAGACAGAGGACCTGATAATCCGCAACCTAAGCAAGTTGTTGGAGAAATTTGGAGAACCAAGTTGAGCTTGTGATATGATCCTTTTCTCCAATCTCTTTTCATGAATTTTCCAATTTTCTTGATTTTTTTATTAGAGGTTGTTCCTTTCTTTTGACTTTTTATTAGAGGCGAACTGCAATAGCTTTTAGTTTAGGGTTTTTGTTCTGCCGTTACAAATGTATAATATGGACACATGATTTACACTGAATTAGTCATGTACATATTATCTTTTTAGTAATTGAAGCTTCATCAACTTTTTACTTCATTTTCTTGAGCAGAAACTTTTTTCCCTTAATATCTTCAGTTTTACTTGTTGCCCTTTTACCACCATTACTAGAAAACCCAAAGGTCTATTTTTTAGAAGGCTTCATTTTTTTATAGTCTCTTTATCCAGTATGGTGATGCAAATTTGCGAATTAGTAATGTAAATCATCGAACAAGATGAAAACAACCCTGTGCAAGATTCAACTTGACAGCAAATTCCAAGCAACAATTCCACTGTTCCCCAAAATCCAAATTGACAACAAACAAGATATAGCGTATGGGCAAATGCCGATCAATTATGAGGAAATATAGATCGTCATTCTTATAGAAAAGTGATGGCACAATTTGTATAGAGTGTGAAACAGTTGCAGAATAATTCAGAACTAGGGATGGGGTGCTATACAGAAATGCAAATAATGCAATGCTAAAAATTTCAGAGTCGGTCAGATAAGAAGATGTGCAGGAGGAGCTTACTGTATTCATCTGCAGAAATGGGGTTTGCCTGGGAAGAGAAAGGAAAAGATTTGACACAAAAATGAGAAATCACAAATAACGGTGGCATCCTGATAACCATTCAAATAAAGTTTTAGTATTTGTCCTTCCAGAAGAACAAGTAAGAAAAGGGCGCCATCATAGCAGAAAGGATGTAGAGTTCAGCTTATAACATGACTACATTGATTTTTGTGCTAATTCTGGGTAAAAAAGCCGCACAAAAGTCACAGGAATGTAATGTTTCACATCATGTCTATGCAATGACGTCGCATTCAAATAGAAGGATGGTTAGATGAATGAAAAACCGAGTGTGCCATGTTTCAAGAAGTGGGTGGATTTTGATGCAAGAAAACATCATAAAATTGGACCAGGGTGGCTCTTTTGCAAAATAATGAAACAAAAAGGTCTCTGGATATACAAATCAAAAGTTATCACACGTCATATGAAATCTATCATATTTTTAAACATGACTGTAGTATTCTATTTGCACAAACAAATGCAAAAGTGAAGTCAATGGTAACTATTTCAACCCTACTCACCTCGATAATCTATTCCCATCTGAACCAAGATCACAGGTTCATGATGCCAGCAGTAAAAGGATTTCAATCGATATTCAAGAATCTGCAAAATGATTGTTTAACTTAAACGAATGATAATAAAGACAATAGTGGCATGCAGTACACAAAATTATTAGGAAAACAGATATGCAGACAGATAAAAGATAAGTAGACAGGGAGATACCATTTCAGAATTGGGGCATAAGGAGCAGGACATGGGGATACTGAATGATCTGGCAACTGGTTTATCAGGTCTACTGTTGCCTGCAGGCATGCTTTTAATATTTTCTTCTCCAACCTGACTAGTTGCGTTGCAACTCGTTGCTTTGGATTCAAGTTACGATCTGCAAGCTACAAGTGAAAGAAATCTATTGGAGCACAACTCGAAAAACCCAAGTTAAAGTAATTGAAAAGTACAAGGATAGTTACCAAAGTCTCATCTTCATCCAGGGCTGTTGGATAACCAGCAAGTCTTTTTATAAAATACTCAGTGAGTTGATCCAGAACAGCACGTTCCATACAGGAACTCACCTATGTAAATCAGCGAAAATTGTCAAGTAAAAAAAAAAATCAACTTAAACTGGCAAAATAAATCCCAAATCATCTGTATTTCATTTCATGCCACTGCATGAAAGTTCAAAGATTTTACAATGGAAACATTTACCCGTATCCTATTACATATACAATTATGGTCTCAGCCAAACAAAATAAAATACTTGCATTGGTGAAGTACACAAGCAGCAGCTTACCGGACATATTGGACCTTGCGAAGATAGAACAGATTGCATCTCCGAAGGATCAGAAACATATCCCAGTCTCAGATAGGGAAGCATGTCCAGTTACGGCCTCTCTTTCCTTTCCCACGGAAACCTGTTCATGCATTATTATTTAACTTGCTAAAATATCGTCAAGGATGTACATGTGTGCTCACACACACACAGTTAGATTTTTACCTGAAAACTTTGTACTGAGAGCTTCCCGTTTCTTTGAGCAGCCAATCTTTTGTCCTGATACTGAGGATCCTCGGTATTCAAAGAAGCCTAAATGGAAGAAGAAATGTGATCACTGATACAAGAAGATTGAAGGTACAGAACAATAGTCTCAAAATTCTACCTCAACCACCATGCGATCATAAGAATTTTCTTCATCCACAAAACCATAGTTTATGAGTAATTTTGAATTAGGCTGTGGACCACACCTAGTTAAAAACAAAAAAGTTGCCAATTAAGACAACCATTTTGCAATATGAATATGCCAAAACAAGGACTGGGGCAACTCTACCCACTACAAATCAACATGCTGCGTTTTTGTGTGCACAGAGAGAGAGAGAGAGAGAGGTATAACCAAACAAGAATAGTGTCACCAGCTTTGTAGGGACGATCAACAACAAGTTGCACTGCTCCATCAACAGCAGTTAACATTGCTTTGCAGTTGCTTCTGTAGGACAACAGTGGAGGCCCTAGGGGAACCAATGCAAATCTCCTGGCCAAACTGACTTTCTGGGTTGAAAAGGAATACATACTTAACTTGTATCTTTTGTAAAACTGTTAAACTAATATTTTACGACCGAGTCTGATTCATCATGCAAAGAGCATCGTTTCAGCACAAAGTATACCTGCAAGTGCACCACACAGGATTGAACTGCAACAAAAGCTTGCTTGAAAATCTTAAAAGGGAAAGCCTCTGTGGGGATATCGTATGGATATTGCTGAGAAATGTCAACAAATTCAAGATTAAAAAGAGTATGGTTTAGAGTAATTAAGTAAATGACAAAATTATAATTAACTAATTAATATCGATGCAAGACAACTTGCCTGAAATAATGACCCAGCCATGAACCAGACGGTGTCAAGTTCATTGTACTCTCTCTTGATTCCTTCAGCCCTCGCCAACACCTCAGCCTGAATCATCAAAATATGCAAACTAAAAATTTTGGGTGCACAAAAAAATATATAGTTATTTGTAATAGCTGTCTGGGAATCGTACATAAACATTGTTTGTATTCATTGTCAACGTATAGCCGGGAGGATGTGTTAGATACCTTTGTAGGGCTCCCGGTCAGGTAATCTAATTCAGCCTCTGACCACAAAAGTGGAGATTCAACAGCTAACTGTCCCCTACCTCGCTGGCGATCAAGTTCTCTGATATATGGGTACCAGAAAGACTTTTTACCTTGCTTCTTCTCGTACATTAGATATAGTGCCAAGCAGGCTAGTTCTGACAATTTGTTTGTGGTCAAAAGTTCCGCTGCATCACATGATACAATCATATAGGTAATGCTTCAAATTAATAAGAAATTTGATAAGAATATGAGAAAGGGGTTAACCAACAGGACTGACGAAAGTTCTACTCATCACATGAAACAATCATATAGCACTTCTCCTAGGACTAACAACTATTTTCTCAATAAACCACATGAGGAATGGTTCCTCACATGTCAAGCGGCCACTACATGCTTAAAATTGAGCAGAACATTTGTAACAATGATTTTGAGTTCAATAGCAAAAAATTATATCTCAATTTTCCATTTCATGTGCAACAACATGATGAACGGAATCCCCTATTGTCACTCAGTTTTGCACGAACACAAGGGGGAATGAAAAGTGTGGTCCAGCTTTCGGCATAGCACCTTACCGATAGATTCATTTCCCAAAACTCTCTCGAGCGTCACCACCAATGAATTAGGGACAGAAAATGCTACATCACCTTCCTGTGATAGCAAACATCAATTCCCAAACAAAATTAGCGTCCTGCATTTAGGGTCTATATCTCATTTTATCTTTTGAACTAAATAGCTAGCAATTTGAATTAATTGTCGCGAAAGTGATGTGCTAGACTCCAAAAGTCCGAAGAACACTAAAAAACGGTTCATTGAAAAAATTGAAATTTGAAATAACTCCAATAAGTCAATCAATGCCAAGAACTGACCTGAAGATCTTCACTGGCAGCTACGTAGTGAATGGGCCGATGCTTGGAATCATGAGAAGGCCTCTCTTTGAGCATAACTTTGCAAGGCGGAAGACCATTTTTCTCCATCCACGACTTCAAATCCCCGTGCTCTTCTTCTTCTTTTTTGCTCGTAACCTCGCTCGATTTCACTATCGTATCAGAATTCGAAGCCGCGCACATACCTCTACATTTTCCGATGTCCCTAGGCTTCTTGCGGAGCGAAACTGAAATCGCCGCCGGAGAATGAGAAACCAGCGCCGGAAGGCGAAGCGGAGACGAAATGCAGCGCGTATTTTGCAGTAACTCCATGGATAACCAATTTCCCAATCTTCAACACATGCAGTATGATTAATTCTTAGGGTTTTTGGAGGTTTTTAGATTAGGGTTTTCGGAGCTGCAATGAATTTAGCAAGTTTGGATTAATGGACGTCACTTGTAGAGAAGATATTTTGATTTGTTGTTTTTGGATATGAATTTGGATTAACAGAGAGTGAGAGAGTACCGTGAGGAGGTGGGGTTGGGATTGGAGGGAACAAAAATCTGACCCGAAATCTGAAATCGGATTCGAATCCGGGTCCGGGTTTAGGTGTGACCCACATCTTTCTCTTTCTTTTTGCTTCTCCTTTTTATATTATTAATTTCACACAAATTAAAGAGATTTCAATAATATACTCTATTCCATAAATTCATCCCTATTAATGTCTTAAATATATTTTGTAAATATAAGTAGTAGAATTATTATACAGTTACATGAATGATATTTATGGTTAGGATAAATTGTTTTAAAAAATACACGAAATATTATCTTATTTTTATAAAATAAATGACGTCTTGAAATAAATTGAGATGTTATAATATGAAATAGAGTCCGTATGCTAAAAATTGTATTTTAGACCGCTTAACCTTTTTAGTTTGTACACGTACATAAATTTTCAAGTTATTGATTTAATAATTATTTCACTTAATTTATCTGACTCCATAATAAAATTAATATATATATATGTGTGTGTGTGTGTGTGTGTGTGTGTGTGTGTGTGTGTGTGGAAGAGTAAAAACAGGGCATAATATATTGAAGGAAATAAAAATTTAGGAGCTTAATCTTGTCCAAGACATTTGCCCTTAGCTAATAAATACAAAACTAATATGAGTTTCCATAATATGCAGTTTGAGAAAAAGGCAAGTGCACGTTAGCAAAAAATTGGACAATTTACCAAGTTTTGGCACATTTATTCAAATTTTACCGGCAACTTTCCTTGTGCTTTCTTCATAGATAGCCGTTAACAAATCTTTTTTCCTAATACAAATATAACCCCAACTCCTAAATTCACTAAAAGCCATCATTAGATTTTGGTCGTAGCTTGCGCAAGATTTAAGCTTGGATTCTCATAAAATCTTTGTGGGGTTTTGATATTAAATTTTTTTTAGGATTTTGGATGAATAATTCGAGCCGTTGCGCGGCATGCAAGCATTTGAGAAGGAGATGCCCCTCCGACTGTATATTTGCCCCGTATTTTCCTTCAAACAATCCAAGAAGATTTGCTTATGTTCACAAAATCTATGGGGCTAGCAACGTTGGCAAGATACTCCAGGTAAAACACACACACACCCCACACATACACATATGTATACATATATGCGTATATACATAGAGCAAATGGTTCATTTTGTTTTTTCATTCCTCTATCTTAGAATCACAACACTTCATGTGCTTCATTTCTTGCTAGTGAAATTAGTTTCTTGATCTAAAATTCGCATGCATCTTATGAATCTGCAAAAGTGGAATGAGAAAAATGGAGGCCAACACGTGAACCGAAAATGCAAGTTTTGAAGAGCCTTTCGATTTCTTGTTGAGATTGTGTTAATGATTAATTTAGTTTCAAATTTTTGCTTAAATTTGTGACCAAAAAAAAAAGGATCTCCCGGAGGATCGTCGGGGCGAGGCGGCTGATTCGTTGTACTACGAGGCGTATTGCAGAATAAAAGACCCCGTGTACGGTTGTGTAGGGATGATAACTATTTTGCATCAACAGATATATCATGCACAATGCCAGTTAGCCAGGATTCAAGCAGAGATTGCTGCCTTTAGCAATCAGTCACAGAACGATAGCCAAAGATATCAGCAACATCATGTTCAAAATATTGCTCATCCGGGTTTAAATCCCAGCTTCTTGCCTGATCACCTTGGTGCTCCGAGCTCATGTTATGACATTTCCACTTGGTTTGATTAGAGTTTCTTGGTTCGTCGTTATTTGAATTTTTTTTCTTTTTTTCGTTTTTATTTTCTTTATTTTTTTTGCATTGTTTTTGTTGTGTTCGTGATTTCAGTGATAGATTTCGAGATGTATATATTTGGAAAGTTTGATAGAAATTTGGTGTGGTAGTTTTATTTACCTCTTTATGCTATTACTATCGTTAATGACGGCTAAAAGTGACTAGTACGTACCGATTGACCACTCTCCTTAAATTGTATATTAATCACATGACAAATGTAAAATACGTACCACATGATTAGTCACGATGTGACCGAATCCGGTGCGGACAAAAATTTGCCCGAATTACAGATGAGCTTTTTGTGTTGAATTTATTTTCCAAGCATTAATCTTATAAGTGTTAAGTGATTTGAATAAATTACCTTAGTCGAGCCATTGATTTGTCACGTGCTAATTTAATTGATGCCATTAATTTGTCAACGATCATATGCTCAAGATGAGAACATAAGTCAGACTCATTTCATGCCATTAATCTGTCATATGCTCGTTTAAGTCATGCTATTAATATGTCATATGCTAATTTTAGTCATGCCGTTAATTTGTCATCTGCTCAAAATGAGAACACAAATCAGACTCATTTCGTGCCATTTATTTGTCATATTCTCGTTCAAGTCATGCTATTGATTTGTCATATGCTAAATTTAGTCATGCCATTAATTTGTCATATGCTCAAATGAATATATGACCCGTTAAAAGTTCAAATTTATATGTGGCATCATTTAGGGGTGAACATGGGTCGGGTAATTTTTGGGTTTGGATTAATCAGGAATTTGCTACCCGAACTGAACCCGAAAAAAGTCAGGTACTCGACTTCGAGTACCCGAAACCCATTTTTTTTTTTTTTTTGAATTTTGATTACATGTTATAATTCTCGTTCTTGTTCTTCTTGTTGTTTGATTGCAGTTTAATTTGCAATAAAAAATTTAAAAAAAAAGATTTCTTGAAAATTTTGTGTAACAGGGTGCTAATGCTGAGGAACAGATCTAGAGCAGTGACCAGCAAACAAGCAGCTCTAATGGGTGATCTCACTTCATTGCTTTCTCCTACCAAAAAACCCTCTTCACCAATCTCATCTTTCTTGAGCTCTCCAAAATTTTTCAATGGTTTTTTGTCAAAAAATGCAGATAATAATAATTTTGTCATGAGCCCAACCTCAATTCTTGACACCAAAAACTCATCCAGTTATGTGGAACCCTTTCGGGTATGACAAGAAGCTACACAAATCTTCGACCCCATCTCCTGAAATCTATGTTTTAACCAACAAACACGAGCTAGAAGCCATTGGGCTTGCCCTGATTGACTCCATTATTGAAGAAAAATCTTGGAGAGAACTGAGATGGTGAAATCAGGATGGGAATCGGGCATTTGAAATTAGGAATTAGGGATTTAAGAAATCGGGGTATGACTTCTAGAAATCGAGCACCCGAAACACAATTCCAGTTTTAATTTTACACCCAAAACCCGAACCGATCAGGTTAAATCCAACTGGGTCGGGCTTCGGGTAACCCGACCTGAACGCCCACCCCCGCATCATCATATACCTATCTAGTTTAGAATTCTTCCAAATAAAAGTAAGTTGGAGGCATGAAATCATCATAGCAATTGAAAAATAAATAAATAAAATGAAAAAATAACACTAAGGATGCATAAATGTCATGGAAGCCAATACATTACAAAGCAATCGATTACAAATCAAAGTTTTAACCCAAGCAGCGGAAAAACGTCACTCGAGGACTTAAATCACACAACAGTTTGCAAACGGATTACACAATACCCTTCTCTTTTTTCTCCTTTTCCATATTTGTCAATAAAAAAGGGAAACCGTCAATCGCAGAATTTACCTAAGGACAAGCATACAACTCCAAAAATGGCTAACAAATACATGTACAACAGTTGCAACAAACGTGGTCCAAAATCAAAACGAAGAATAAACATGAGAGGGTTTAGTTCACTTTGGTACTTCTGTCTTTACACAGCATATGCCACTCCTGCAGCACTGCCACTTGAAGAGCACGATGTTCGACCTCCTCCGGGGTCAGCTTAAACAACGTGGTCGGTTTCTTGGTGTTACCATCTTGCCCCTCCTCCTCATTCTCTTTATCTTCATCCTCGTCCGACTCCTCTTTCTTCTCCTCTTCATCATCGGACTTGGGACGGGGTCGTGCTGCTGCCTTAAGCAAGGCTATTCGTTCCATTGAGATTCTGAGCCTCTCGGCCGCAGCTGCTTTGACTTCATCTTCGGGCATGTATTCGATGGTGCCATCAGTGAGGTCATCCATCCAGCCTTGGAGATCTGAACCGATTTCCCTTGTGATGGATTCGTCTGAGGCTCGGACGACAAATTTGCAGATCATGGTGGTGGTCTCGTCTCCAAGGTCCACATTTCTGCTCACTTCACTGGCGCCGAAAAGCATCATGCCCACAAAGCCACCGTACCAGGTTCTAGCAGCGTAGCAGAGCTGTTTTAAGACCAAAATAATTCATATTAGAAGATCCTTGTGGGGAGTAACTTGAAAAGCTACAAGCAGGTGGAAAGAAATGCTAGTCCAGTGAGGAAACATTATTATTAGTATTATTATTTCCCCCCATTTTTGCGTAGCTTAAGAGCTCACCTATGTAACTACAAGTACTCTCGCGCCCTATTTATTAAATAAATAAATAAAGCAAATATATACTAAATCAAGAAGTAAATATTACGCCACCCGAAAACTTTTAAGTACTTATAAATAGGACCAATTACAAAGTCCCCCCTTTAGCTGCGTGTAATAACAGAAACATCACTTATTAGCTTCAAAGTTAAAAATGCCCCCTTTGACTATCGAAACTTGATCAAAGTTGACAAACTATATCAAGTTGGATAACACCAAGCAATTTGAATAATTTACTAAAAATTATAAAGGTATCATTTTAGCACATGTAATAATTGACCAAAGGAGTGTGTAAGGATGTGACAAGTGTATATATGTTTGTGTATATGATAACGAGGGAGTGCTGTTGTTATGTTTAAAAATTATATAAGAAGACAAAGATGATATGGGTTTTCTACCTATATTAGTAGCATGAGAAAGTACTAGTTCTGGTAAATGCAACACCGACCTGAAATCCCGCAACTGTCCTGATAATATGCGAGCAAACTTTATGGAAAGGCTTAGAAGAAAGAGATTTCAAACCACTGAGGAAAGGAGACTCCCCATACTGCTGTGCTGCTGTAGCCTTAAAACCACTTCCTTCATATGTATATGTACCTGTGCACTCCACTATAGCCGGTAAACTAGGCCACAAACGGAAATATTCAACTGGTGAAATTTTGTGAGGCAAAAGGAGCTCGGTAAGGGGAATTTTGTACGGTTGACATCTCAAAATCACAGGTTCTCCTATTTCAGGCCTTAGACTTTTCTTTTGTCGAATAATTTGTGGGTCTTCTTCAGCATAATCCCCTTCATAAGCTGCTGCAGCACCACTACCATAAAATGGATAGTACAGTACTTGGACCCATAGGGCAGATCGCTCAAAATGTGAAACACCAACGGTCACACTGCACAGTACTGGTTCCTAGAGAAATGCAAATCAAGAAATTTAACACACAATAAGATGTGGTAATAAAGGAAGAAACCATAAATTCCAAGAGATAAGATCGGTTTAGTTTAAGATATCAGTATTCCTGATGTATTGATCATAACTAACAGATTCTACGTGAATGTTATCCCATGAGGTGAGTAGGGCAGCATCTCAACACCTTCAATTATTTTTCTGTCCCTCATTTTTCTTATACTGAGTCACAGCACTTGAAACCCTGCAGAGCCCAAATCTTTCTATATGAAAACCAATCAAAACAGCTCTAAGATCCTTAACAGTTGATGATACTGCAAACACAATCAGGTGTTCCAGATTCTACCCCAATTTGAAGATCAAGCTTCCGCTTCATTTTTGCTTTCCTGGTAGATGGATTGTGTTTAAAACTCCAACTCAGTACCTACAATTTTTACACTTTCCTCATCCTTAACAGACATAGAAGCATTCCGATGTAGTTTAAGAAGTCTCTATGTTAAGCTTAAATTTACATAGGAACATTTTTTTTTTTTAACAGCATCATTCAGTGTTTTGGACCAACCAGAGGAAGGAATAATCATGAATATCAGTGACCTCCAAGGATTAAACAACATAAAGTAAAATAAGCCAAATACACTGATGAAGAAGGTAAGTTATCGGACTTAACCTGTGAGTTAAGATTGCGCAATTGCCGCACAGCTTGAGGAGACCCATCCATGAAGTACAAGCCACCAGACAGTCCAACTCGAACATCTACCCGATTAAGTTCAATCTCTGTAAGATTCAGAACCTGAAAATATTTGAATAATTAGTTCGATAGGTTATCCTGTTAAATCCAATGGAATGTTAACTGTAATGAAAGAACTTAAAGTTATATTTTCCAGATACAGGAATGAGAGAAGAAAGAAGTGCTGTTGGGAGATGTCCCAAACCCAGCTCATTTAGTAAATAAAATTGTTCGATATGGTCAAGCTCCAAATGTATTTTGTTCAAAGGAACACAATATTTATTCTAAGCTAAATACAAGTTGTTTAAGGACAAAAGTTCGCTTGCAACCCTACTTAGACAAACCAGAACTAGCGAAGAACAGGCAGCCTAACCTTCAAATGCAGAGTAATCCTTCCATCATTTGGATCTGCCAGGTGATATCCTTCAACATAGCAAGGATCACTGCTACCACTCAAAGTGAATGCATTTGGAGTAACCTTGAATCAAACTTGAGTTAATTCCTTTTGTCAACAATTCAGTTAATTCATTGGGATCTGGTCTCCAAAGTTCCAAAACAGCCTTATGAATTAATCCCTCTAGTTTTCGGTCCTGGGCCGCAGCAGCGTCATAGAACTGAACAGTTAGCTTGTGGTGGCTAAATGGGTAGTCTCCTCTGGCTTCACCAACCCCAGCCCATCTGAAATCAAAGTTGAGAAAAAAAAAAAAGAAAGAAGACATCAGGCAATAAAACAAGGGAATTGAAAACAGAGAGAGAGAGAGAGAGACAATAAAATGTACAGAAGGTACAAACTCCGAAACAATGTGATCCATATTATGGATTTAACATGCTAAGTGATTCATTTGGTCAAGCATCAGCAGCAAAGAAACAGTTTCCTAACTCCGACACTGAAAAGCTTATATCAATCTATCTGGTCTCAGCTCAATTCATAATTCTTGAAACCCATCTTTCAAGACCAATTTAACTGAAAAGTTGAAATGAATAGCAAAATTGCAGTTTCAAAGTTAGCGCAGGAAATGGATTGAGCGGTTCACTTTACAGACGCAAAGTTCTCCACCAACCTAGTCAACTTGCAGAGATTCAAACTTAGGTTCAACAGTGACTAGAGAAAATGAAAAATGACCAGTTGTTGTTGATTTATCTAGTTGCAACAATATGAAGACAAGAGCAAGCTTAGCCATCCAAATAGCACTAAATAGCTCCAAGTTACATTATCGTTGGTAAATTGCAATGCAATCTTTATATCATGCAGTGCCAAAGGGCTTCTAAAACTTAAAAGGGATGCAGAACACAAAATAACTAAGCAAGAACAATAAGATTTTTTGTAGATCAACCGTGAAACGAAGAATTATCTTGTCTATTACAATGTATGTTTACAGTATTACAGAGACTTGTGTAGTTGACATATGCATGTGTATAAGTGCTTACCCCCAAACCCTCCCCAACAACGCATATGCTACATATATGCTGTGTTTTTATATGTACACATAAATGTACATCTAAAAGAGCAGATCAATTGTTTGCAAATCTATTCTTCCTCAGCAGAACTCAATTAATAAATTTTCAACGAATTCTACCTAATTTTTCACCCATAAAATATAGGATAAAATGCTTACTTGTCATCTGAATGGTTAGTAACGTATTTAATTCTCTGTAGTATTAAACGGCATTGGTGCTTATTGACTGAGTCAGCGGCGGGATTGCTCCTAAACTCCTCAAGCTCTTTAGTGAGCAAGTGTCCAGCCCTAGCATTGCGTGATCCCAAACGCTGTGTGCACAGAAGAACTACTTGAACATCTTGAAGCCGATTTGTTGTGCTTGCGGAAGAGTCTATGTTGAACAGAACTTTGTGGATATGTGATATAATAATATTTAGCGGGTCCTCAGGGTCGTCAGAAAGAAGGGGGTCCAATCCCTCCAAATCAATGTGCTCCGAAATAGCCCAAAGTAGACGGCCAAAGATTCTAGGGGTGCTAACCTGCCATATAGATTATTATGCTATCAGATGCTATTTTGAATGACATTTCATTAAATGTACTCAGTGACATTTCTAACATTTCAATCAATATCAATAATTAGAAGATGAAACATTAAAGAAACTCATGGCATGAGCTTAAGGCAGCCAGAAAACACCTTTAATTTTTTTCCAGACAATTTAATGCAATGAAATCCGTGTAAGTAGCTAGATGGTAAGTCTAGAAACAATTATAGGGCAAAATGCAATGGATCTTGAAGTATTATAGTACAGTTCAGAGTCATTTTATCTAATTCATGGAATACATGATGATCCAACGGTTCTTACTGAGGGAATCCTTGGCTTAGCTTATTATTTTTTTATTGAATCATCGTGGTTCTAGTATGAATCTGAGGTTTTAATCGATTCATAGGGTCTTAACAAGAGAATTCCTATCAATTCACTAATAAAGAAAGGAAAAAAAATCACATTAGAGGCAAAAACAAAGCACAGAAAGCTGCAATATATCTACAATTTTCCGTGTTCTTACGAATAAAAATTCTAACAAGGTAATTACAAACCTCACGGAGATCTCTAACAAGTTGTCGCTGCAAATTTTGCAACCTAGTTTCATTCAGTATCTGATCTTGAGAGGCACCATCTTTGACTCTTTTGACACCACCTCTGGTATCATAAATATGGCAAAGCCTAACAAGCAATTTTAAGTAGCAATCAATGGCATATGTTCTTCCATCACAGTCCCATTTAACACATGGCCTGCATACTTCCACTACTTCCAGAGCTGGTTCTGTCCAATTCAATGCACCATAACCAGTTCCATAGGCTAAAGCTCCAATAACCCTGCTCTCCATACCTGAACTCTTTTGTTCAGGCAAAGGCAAGGACAGCTGGAAGCAGCTCTCTACGAGCATGGCAACTAATTCTTCTCTAAACAAACTCTTACTGGTGACAGTGTTGAGGTCATCCTTTACTCTAGCATCTTCAAAAAGCGAAGCAATATCAGTGCCTGCAAGAGGTTTCTGACCTCGACGTACACTCTCCTTTGCAAAAAGATCAACACAAAGTGCAGTACGGCAGATGCATGCCAAAGCATGCATTCGATCTGACTCTGCCCTCAAGTTCCTGACCATAAGAAGCAGCCTTTTAAACAGTGAAACCTACACCAATCAACCATGCCACATCACAAAACTGGTTATTGCATCCTCAATTCCATCTGAGATATAAGCATAGATGTTAAAGATAGGAGAATGAGAGTATGAGACAATTGTCAATCAGAAAAAGTCAGGCTCAAAGCATTATTTTCTAGCAGAACACAAAAAAGGACTTCACAGCAAATTAAAAGTATCGTGATAATGCTAACTTTTGAACACTTTTGAAGAAATAAACACACGAAATTCTTTCAACTCGGACAACCTCGCCTCTTAGATAATGTGGTCATCTAATACACCAAAAGAGTTCACCAAAGCTTGTCAATCAGGTTTCATTGCCATATAGAAGTACAAAACAAGAATGAAATGAGCTAGTCTAATTTGCAGTGCCTAGATTCATCCCTCAAGCCCTCGCCCGCTAGCTCTAAAAGCGGTCCAGAAAAGTAGCTAAATTTCTAATATTCATGAGAACAAAACTGCTGCTCCAAGTATATGTTAAGTCTATTGTTCAATCATAGCAAAGAATTCATATGTTTCGGTAGCACTCCATTTATAAAAAGCGTCATGTGTTTACTACAGGATCAAATTCAAGCAACAGATAAGCTGAAAAGAAGACACCATATACCTGCATGCTTAGGTCAAGGAGATGCAAATTAGTTACAACAGCTCTAACTATGCTCTCGCGGGCAGAAGAGTACTCCTGTCTGTCCCAAAGAGTAAGAATTGCAATAATAGATGTGGAGGCCCACTCAGGCTTGCCTCCAGGAACATCAGCCAAGTATAACATATTAATCCCCACCTCAAATATCAAAGCAGGATCCAAAGATGATGCCAAAAATGGAGCCAAATGTGACACCATATCCGACACTCCCACAAACCTCTCTGCATTGCTTGAATCGGTTGTTGTATCATTACTCCTATTCTTCGATGACACAGATAGCTTCTTTATCACATCTATCGAACCCGAAGCCACTGATTTCACTGCATAAACTAGTGGATAAACAGTTGCTCTAAAACTCTCCACTGGGAGAACTAGGGATCGAGACATCAACGCATTTCTCTTCTTCCAAACAAAATCAACCATTGAAGAAATCCAAGTAGATCGAATTGCAACAGAGTTTTCAGTATCTACTAATTTATCTCCGGCGAGTCGACTCATCCTCTTTGATTCGAATTCCTGAAAGAGTTTCCCAACAGATTCAAACGCGACTTTGGAAACAGTATCGGATTTATCAAGCATGTTTTGCGCAATCCGGTTCCACCAATTGGAGACGCTATCGAGCAAGTTAATATTGTTTTCGCACAATGTCACGAGATCGTCACGTGCCAGGATGCAACCTAGAGTTTCGGTAATTGAAAACCGGAGATTATCACTAGCCGAATCGAAGCAAGCGGAGATTTCTTTATTGCAGTCATTAATAAGTTTGCCGAGACGGTACGAGGGTATGGCAGCGAGGATCGAGACGGCGGCCGCGGTGACGTCGGGATCGGGGAAATCGAGATCGTTGCGAATGCCGGTGCATACGGTTTCCCATAGATCGGGGGTGAGGCGAGTGGAGCGGATGAGGTCGAAGGCGAGTTTTTTGGAGACGGCGGAGGCAGGGGAGGCGACGATCTCTTCGACAGCGGATTTTGCTATGACGGAGATATCGCGTCCGGCGGCGGATTGTTGCAGAGCTTGGAGTAACGCCCCGGACTGCCGGAGCGCGTCGTTGGAGCGGAGGTCCGCTTGGATCTGAGCGAAAAGTATGTCCATTCCCAGTAATATGATTCAAGCAGAAAATGGAAATTCAGAACTAGAACCTGCGGCGAATGACTTCATCTGGAACCTCTGGGATTGAACTGGCCCCGCATGATTTTCACCAGAAACTCAGAGGTTGAACCGGCGGCGCGTGAATTTCAAGTGTTGATTAATCGCTGGTGAAATGAAGGTCGAAGCCCGAAGGAGGAGCGGAGGTGTGGTTGACGGTGGTGGAGTGATTCTAGCACCGTGACAGCTCTTTTAAGTTGCTCGTTTCGCTTAAGCCGGAGTAAGAAAACGCTAATTTCTTATGGCCAAGTAAAATCGCGTTTCGATGCTGTACCAATTTAGTTCACTACTCATTAATCTTCACGCTTTTAAAGTATAATAATTTGTTATAAATTTGGTGATTATTAAATGCAAACACTAAATTGTTTAAAAAAAATAGAAAAAAAAGGAGGAAGAAAGAAAAACAATCAAATAACATCTTTCACTATACTAGAATTTCACCATATCAAAAACTATTGAAATGGATAACTTGGCATTGAAAATGAAAAACTATATATATTATTAAAATAAAGAATTATTTACAGATGAACAAATCTCAGAGTAATACCTATTTATTGTAAACTGTTGGAACCTAAAACTTGACTGCTAGAGCAAACACTTATTAGTGTTCTCCATATGCTCAGATATGAACATTATTCGTCATTTCTAATGGTTGATGATTGCTTTATTGATTTCTGAAAGAACTGTTTAGCTAAAAAGCAATACCCAATCAAACCCAAATTTGCACCTTCCTAGTTTCAAAACTTCCAGTCATTTGAATGCCATGGCAAGACAGCACATCTTTGAGTTATGCATCAGAATTTTGTGGTAACAGTATCAAAGTCATCAAAATCATATCTCTGGCGCTCCTTTCCATCCTGAAAGGACGAAAATGATCGAACAAAAGGAAGATTGTGATTAAGTTACCGGAAAACTGGAAGCGAGAGACAAAGAAAGTCGAGTAATGAACTTCAGATGCTACGAAGTGGGCACTCAGAAAGAGAGAATTTCTTGGAATTTTTTTTGTACCTTGCCTATGTAAGAAGGATCACATGACATCATTTGGTTTGTTGTTGTTAGCTTCCTTGAGAGCATCATGATTCTGAAATGAATTGAAAGACGCATTAGGTGGTGCTAGTATTATAATGAAACCTGACCCTTACCGCTTTAAAAGAATTGCCTCGTCACTTCTCTAGTGATTAAAGATTCTAGTTATATAGCTTACGAACCTCTGGATTGACAAGTCAATGCGTTCAATCATCTCAAAGGTTTTGTATTGTTCGGGATCCTCCAGGAATCTAACCATCCCATCCTTCTGGTTGATCATTGCATGAATGTCACCCTGTTTGATCTGTAGAAGCAAAGAAATAACATATTATTAGGCCAACACTAGTGCATTACCAATACGAATCTTGTGTGACATTTTTCTGTTAACAGTCATTTTTATGAATGAGTGGTTGTGATATAAAGGAAAATTTTCAATTTTTTCTCCATATCTCAACCTTCAATTTTTTCAATTTGATAAAGGAAAATTATCAAAAAAAAAAAAAAAACTGCCATTTTTAGGTATATTGTGCTTGACCTACCATCTGAAGCACATGCATCTCGGCGTCCTGGGGGCCTTTTAGTTGAGTGGTATTGGCAATGTCTTGAAGGGATAGAGTCAGATATGTCTGAGTCAACCTCTGAATATTCCTTTTATACATAGAAGACACTACTTGCTTCACCAACCCAAGATTTTTGTCCTTGGAGTGGTGGGAAAGTTTGTATCAGACTTAACGGCAGTGCCTGAGGGAAGAAACTTCAATGCAATGTTACCATGTTTGATGCAATAAAAATAACTTACACTTTCAAACTTTTCCTTGTTGTTTCGCACACACATCTCAAGCTCCGCTATCATTCCAGTACTATAATTATTTACCAATTCAAGGTACGGCTGCTTAGGCACAGAAAAGGAAAGGAAAATAAAGAAGTAAGGAGATATAGGATGAACAAAGATGACTGAAAGTTGAGGAAATAATCAAATCAAAATATACATCCAACACGCATGCACAAGCCCACATCTAAAGCCTCAACCTCAGGTGAAAATGAAAACAATGTGATACCTTCTTTCTAACTTAAATCACATATTTTAAGCACCCCACTGAAACAGCTAAACAAAAAGGGGATGTACTACTATTTGCTAAAAATACATCAACACATCCAGAAAAATGTGGTTTCAAGAATTGGATATTTGGATTACCTCAAAGAAACAGAACATCAGCGTAGTTGCTTGTAAGAAATATAAATCAGACACTATGTCAATAAGCAAAAGGGAGCAAACTGTAAATGAAATAGGAACCTGATTGCGATCATGGATAAATATTAATTTCCACAAAGATACCTGAGAGAAGTGTTTGAGATCCCTTTGAGCTGTTGAAGAAGTATACTTGGGAAGAACGGCAGAGAACTGCCACCAGCATTCGAAACCAGTATTGCATGAAGAAAACAGGTAAGACGAGGTAAGAGAAATATGCCAGACAAAATTTAACAGTGAAGACGTTCAGAGAATATATAAATCTAAAAGTTTGTGGAACACCCTAAGATTTATTACAGTAACAACACTTCATCATCGACATACTCTAAGAACTAACATTTACCATATTGCCTTCTTAAAACAGAAACCAGCACTTCTACAAAAGCCACAAGTTAATGGAAGCAGTAGAGCATTCACTAAGTACTCTGGAAATGAACCAAAACATACATGCCCAAGATGAATGAGAGAAACCAGTACATATTTTTTGTATGCTTCGACAGCTATAGCACTGATTAGGGGCATTGGAGCAGTTACAACCTGAAAAACATAGCAACGAGAAAGCTCAGAAAAATTGAATTGCTAGGTTTAGCTGCATAATAGCACAGCATAAAAATAAGAATCTAACTTAAATTGCTAGTTACATATCAACAGCATTAGTTTTACATACATTGTGCAGTAGCTCCAAAGCTTTGCCAAACTGCTTTTGCCCTATGCATATCATACCCCTAGATTTATGCCAAATATCAAACTGTCAGTAGAGAAAATTCCATTTCAGGACGATACTTCAATACGGGCAAAGCTGCCATACAGTGTCTTTGGACTCTAAGAGCCAGTGCAGTTCACCTCCAAAATAAGCAGACTCCATTTGAACAAAAAATATTTGGCAACCAAACTAATCATGCTTAAATATAATTCAAAACCAAATCCCAAAATCATAGCTCCAACATAAATGGTGAAAGAGTCACGCTCAGACCTGGTTTTTCAGCGTGGATTTGGGGTTTTAAGTGACTAAATACAAGTCACAATCAATACACAAATTTGAGCGGAATTGGATCTACCAGTACTCTTCCAAGACGTCAGAAGCAGATAAAATTTTTCTCAATAATCTAAACACCGATCTATGGGTGCACAAGGGAGCCAATTGTAACAGCATTGACTAATGACTACAAAACAATTCTCTAGTTGGTATTTCAGAAACAAGAGAAGGAAAAGGAAAGTAAACAGAAATGGGCTTTTCCATAAACAGAGTTATCAAATCAAATGCCAATGAGATGCAAATCGACATGAGTCAACTGAAAAGCAGATGTAGTGTTCTGAAAAGCTGAGACAACTTACCCATAATAGCAATAGAGAAAAAGATCACGAGGCTGATCAACATCAAATATGTCATCCTCCAAAACTGAAAAACCTGCTTTATAGCATTTTGACAACAAACAGAGAAGAAGAAAGTCTGGGTGTAGAGGCGTTAACTTCTCAGAGGACATTTGAAGCTTCTTCAGAGCTGCAAACATTGGAGCCACACCCCGCATGGGGTCTTCAAGCAACATAATGTGGTCCTTGAACTTTCTACAAACAGATACGACTGCAAGCACCACCAAAATTTTGAAATAAGTAGACAACAGCCAAAAATATAAAACTGAATCAGATAAAGTTCATACATTTATCAGGTTCCATGCGGATTTGCTCAGCACTGCAAGCATTAAGAAACCTGGCCACAGAAAGCACGAGCTCTTTGGCTTGTTCTTTTGAGATCTGAGCAGATGCGCATGCCTCCCTGATAAGAACAATTTCCAAAAACTTAGTAGATAGATAAAGAAAAGAGATGCCAATAAAAAGATAGAAATTAATTCATATATCTAACTTATTCAATTCACTCAATTAATTCAAATGAACAATGATAACAAACAACGTACTAAAAGACCTCCTAAGATGTTCCTCCAATACAGATCATTTGTGTCAAAATCAATGCCTCAAAACTGCGCCAAAATGGATCCCACACTCTGGATCAATCTTAACCCCTTTTCTAACAACAGAAAGTAAAACATCGAAACGTTTTGAAACAATATTCATACTATCATATCATTAAAAATTCAGCTGCAGCACTGAAACAAAATCCAAAATACACAAGTATTATCTTAATAAACAAGAAGAATACTCACAAAATGTAGAGGTAGCCAAGAGAATGTGTCGACGGATCGAGTTCGCTCAGTAGAGGAACGAGCCGAGACGACTCGGCGTGGAGCCAATCGTCGGACTGTTTCAAGAAGCTGCGGAGCTGAGTCAACTCAGAGATGTCCCCTGACAATCCTTGGATTTGAGCCACTAGTGATTCCGCATTCAGATTCATCGCTTCAACCTTTTCGGTCTGTCTTTCTTCGCAGGATTTTGCCAAGCCGATTGAATGCGAAAATTGAAGAGAGAGAGAGAGAGAGATGATCAGTTAGCGCGCGCGAAAAAACGGGGAAGTTAAAATTGGGCCATTTCTTATTTCATATATGTAATAGTGGGCCTATTTACTTCGATCAGCAATTCTGTCCAACTGAAAACATGATCGAGGCCCAATTTTAAATTAAAATCAGATTTATTATGAAAAATAATTATTAATTTTTTTATCAACAAATCTTAAAAAAATTGTATGCAAAAGAATACATAAAATTATTTTCAACTCAAAAAACAAATTCATCACTTTATCGTTTTAACAGTCCATTAAATTAATTTATTTAATTAATAAATTTAATGATATTATTTTTCAATATCATTTCCTTTGAATTATTTAAATTAAATTTTACCAATTATGATTTTATTAATTTCTTAAAAAATATTTTCGTAAGTCATATGATATACAAATTTTCGAATTTATCAAATTTTAAGAAATATAATAGTTGAAATAATTTTAGTTCTCGAAATTAAATGAACTACAACAAAAGATGAAAATCTTCATAAGTTACTCTAGACAAATTTTTTAAGTAAATTAATTTGTAACTTACTTTTAAAATGTTGGTATTTTTCAGAATTCAGATAAAGAACTTTTTTTAAATTAATTGGCCCGTTTAAAATACCAGAGAGCTCTCTGAAAAACCAAAGGCCTCGAAGAGCTTCGAAAATCCACAGCAATGGCGGATTATCATTTTGTATACAAGGATCTCGAAGGAACCTCGACGCAGTGGGACGATATTCAGAGGAAACTAGGGAACCTCCCCGAGAAGCCACCGCCGTTCAAGCCGCCACCATTTGCGCCGGCGGAGGGCGAGGATTCTAAGCCGAAAGACAAGGCTTGGATCGACAAGAAAACCGAGGAAGAGCTCGAAGATCTCGAAGATGATCTCGACGACGATCGATTCCTCGAAGAATACAGGTATTGATTGATTCCCCTTTCACTTCAATTCATTAATTTGAGATTTTTGTTTCCGATTTCTGTTTATGGTTTAGCAATCGATTGGCTGGAGTAAATCTAAATGAGTTCGGAGAATTTTTAGTCTAGAAGAAGAATATATTTCCAGAAAATTATTTCTTAAAATCACAGGGTCGCAATTTCGAGCAGTGATTTTCGCATTTTGGTAGTCCTAGAATTGGTTTTAGTTGCAGCAAATTTATTTGATTCGATTGGATTTAAGTTGCCTGCAAGAGTAAAGGCGGAATTTGTATTCTAATCGAAAAGGAAATAGGGACATTTTTTAGCAAAGTTTGATCTTTGACGAAATGGGATTGATCTCTTTCATGCCAACTTTACTCAGTTTCTTGAAGATAAAAGGATATAAATCTGTGCTGTATCATTTTAAATGAGACAAGTAATAATGATGAATGCTCTTCCATTTTGATTGTGATAGGAAGAGGAGGTTGGCTGAGATGAAAGAAGCTGCCAAGATTGCAAAGTTTGGTTCGCTCATTCCAATTTCAGGATCTGATTTTGTTCGTGAAGTCTCGCAAGCTCCTCAAGATGTTTGGGTTGTCGTGCTACTATATAAAGATGGGTAAACATTTCAAGTTATAGATCAAAGCAATCACTGATTGTTCTTTCTTTGAGTTATAAGAATATGATATCAGTTTCATCTCTGTTATCTTTTTTCTTTTTCTTTTTTTTTTTCCGTTAAATAATATCAGTGCTGCATTTTGACAGATATCCGGAGTGCAGGCTGCTTTTAGAATGTTTGGACGATTTGGCTAAAAGATACCCTGCAACAAAGTTTGTCAAGATTATATCAACAGAATGCATTCCCAACTACCCTGACTGTAATCTTCCCACTATTCTGGTGTACAATAATAGCGCTGTCAAGGCAACTTACGTAGGCCTACGTAGTTTTGGTCGAAGGTGCACTCCTGAAAGTATGTTATCTATCTCTGTGATTTTAAGATTCTGAGCTTTCCTCTGTATCTAACAGTTAATAGTTTCCTAGTTATATAAATAACTGAGGGGTGTTAAGAAAGGGAAGGAAGATGGGCATTTAATTGAAGCAATACCAAAAGAAATAAAACAAGAGCAACAAGTGTCCCATTTAGAAAATTAAAAAATAATGGCTCACGAGAAGTATGAGTTTCCATTGTGCACTTCTCATAATGTGGTCTTTATAGAGGCAATCACTTGCCAAATCTTTTCTTTCGTCCTTCAGTAATATTATTTTTCTTCTGTGTATATGGACTTTCACTTTACCTTGTATTATATGTTCTAGACGAGTGATCTTATAGAACATCTTCAGTTAATCATCAATCTTATTAGTAGTTCATAATCCTTCTTCCGTTTGTTGATATTTAGATACTGGGGTTAGTTTGAGCCTTTTAAGATTCAATATGTATGCTACCTGGTAAAGGAGGAAATGGAATGCTTAAAGTACCTTAATCCACTTAATACAATGTTCTCACTTTCCTTTTGCCTTTCTCCGGTCTCTGTACTTCTGAGGAGATGTAATCGAATTTAATGTTTGTATTGTTAGGTGTCGCCTTAGTTCTATGTCAATCAGATCCCTTACTCAAGGACGGCCATGGAGAGCAGTCCCGAGAAGCCGTTCTCGATGGAGTGAGGAAGAAATTTGTGGAGAGGGTTGTACAAGATCACGAAGAAGATGATGATGGATCTTTGAGTGATTGATTTCCTTGTTATATTTGATAGCAAAAGTGATCTTTGCCTTTGAGAGAGCTATTGGACTCTCAAATGCGTCTCGCCTGGAAATGTAGGTTAATGGCATGTTAGGCATCAGCAGCACATCTTTTTAAACTTTTGTATGAACTTCATTCGGGTTTTGCAAGTTGTGATCAGTTTTCTTGCAATGGTGTCAATCCAAGTTAAAATAAATAGAATCCATTTTTCTACAAAAACTGGCTAAAACGCTTTACATTTAACACAACAATATAAACTTAGCACTGTTCTAAGTTTCCACGCCTAAAGTCACATAATAATTACATTCAAAAGCTTTCCAATAAGTACTAAATTCTAAGTTTCTGGTCCTAAAGCTGCAACTGTACCATCTCTATGCCCCTAGGTGAAGATTTAGCCTTGTACAGCTACAATGCCTGCTGCAATTTTGAAGTCTCTCGGAGAAGGATATCGCTGTAGGCACTGTCCTGCTGCGCACGTATGCAGTTTAGTGTTTTCAGAACCTGTAAAATCAATTGCAGCATTGCAGGTAAATGTTATCATGTTAATATGAACAATCTCTGATGCAAATCGAACCGCCGTTATCTTTTTGGTTCAATTTAGTACTTAAAATCCACCAAACATGAATTTTCTTAAAAACAAAATGATTGGGTTGGAAAAAACTGAAGAGTCTAATACCAGTATTTCATAGAATAGCCTTGCGCTTTCTTTCTTGGTTTTTCCGGTCAATAATGCTGACAAGTTCAACACTTGTTCCTCGTTCCGCCTCTTTTTAGCCAGGAACTTCCTCCTGAGATAGCTCCCCATCGCTCTGTTCAGGAGAGAGAGAGAGAGATCAAAATTGTCAATATAATTTGCAATATCCGCCATGAGAGAGGAGTTTTGCTATATACCTTATTCTTGTTGAATATGCCTCTGACTCTGGAAATTGAGTGTTAATCAGAGAAAGTAGTAAAAGAAGTCAATAATGACAGTGAATAAGCTCTCCTTTTCCAAAGAAGTAAACAAACATTAAGTGTCTACTTACCTTTTTCCTTGCTATCTCCATCAAAAGAATTTGTTTCCAGATAAGAAAACATGTTAGCTGTAGCTATCTTCTTATGGCACTAAACCAAACAGATATTTTATAAACTAAGCTTCTAATAGTTCAAATATATACGTTTTTCACTCTCTTAACAGACAACATACCAAACAAACATAGACGATGGATGAATCCCTGTTGTAGCGAAATGGGTGTGGACCACACCAAGTAGACCTTGAGAGAAAGAAAATCCAATACCTCTCCAAACACGGTTTCCAAATCCAGTCCTTCGCTCGAGGAGATAGATTCCAATATATCTGAGTCAGCAACAGCTCCAGTATCGTGTGGTCTCAGTGAATTCAAACCAGTAACAGGTGTCGCCGGAGCAATTGGAGTTTGTTCGCTGGGAGATCCAAAGGCTGGAATTTGTTCATGAACCCGATCAGGAGATCCCACGGCTGGAATTTGTTCATGAACCCGATCAGGCGATCCGACAGCTGGAATTTGCTCATGAACCCCATCAGGAATTTCAACGGCTGGAATTTGCTCATGAACTCAATTAGGAGACCCAGAGGCTGGAATTTTTTCATGAACCTGACCAGGAGGTCTCACCCTTTCTTGACCGGCAGATGTTTCCACAGATTTTTCAACTGATAGTGCACAACTCGTATTATGTTGTAGAGAACCGAGAAACACTTAGATACCTGTTTACACCAGAGTATTTAAGAAGGTGGCAAATCTTAGCAGAACCCAAATGACAGTGCATACTCACCAGGAACCAACGGCTCAAGGATACTCTGAGGTAAATAGGCAAATTTATGAGACCTCCATGCTTTGTAAAAGTGTACAAGGAGGTGACCTCCTTTTGCGCTTTAAATCACTTGGAGTTTCTTCTATCCAGTGTTTAAATACCCTAAAAATCAAAAGATAATTTACTGGTCAACTTTCCGAGGCTCAGAATCATGAGCAGAGACAGAGCAGATAGGGGATGGGATGGGGGCAATCACACTCTCCATCCCACACCCCGGAGATTTCTTATGATGCATGTAATAAGGGAGTAGTACCGAAAACATCAAAAGTACCATGGAAAGAAAAGTTCTGATTGCATACTTATTAGGCAACACTGTGATCACATCAACCAAAGGCCTCTTCTTCTGAATCCTTGCACGCTCTCTCGGGGCAGGGGTCTGAACATTCGTGACCTCCGGGGTACCACCAACACCTGCTGCTACAAAACAAAAAAAGTCATGAATAAAAGCATGCATGCCACAAAATACAACAAAATCTTACCATATAAGTTTCAAAAAGGCATGGAATACTATGTCACAGATAATGCGTAATTATGGCGGCGAAAAGTTAAACTTTGATAAGGAAAACCAAATTTCTGACATAAGTGTACAAGTGAAATTGCAATTTGTGCCTTCTAAGAATCAGAGAAGCATGCTAGGCATACTGATGGAGCAACGAAAGATATTGGTCTCTTGCCAAATCATGTTCACCATCCCAACAATCATACACACACTTGGGGCAGACCAAGTTAGAGAAAAAAACAATGTTTCGACCAAAATCATATGTCTGCCTGAAATGTGAGAATCACCTGGAAGCTTTACTTCTGGAGTGGAGGAAGCAAATTCTCCGGATTTCATGCTTTCTAGGGTAACCACCTCCAAAGATTTTATCTTCTTTGGGCCCACATGCTGCTCTTTATCAACTGATCTTGTTAACTAACATGGCTCATCCTCATGATCACTCCTCTGCGACCCAAGGCGTTCCACATGCTCTTCCTCAACTCCATGCTTTTTGTCATGCACCTCATCGTGGCCTTTCCTCTTTTCAGACTCTGTCAACATCTTGAAATCGGGGGTATGGGAATGTTCAAAGATAAGATCACTTCTGTGAATTGTTCCCAAATCACTTTCTTGAGGGGATGGAATAGTATTGGTAACACAATCCAACTCCATTTCTTGAATTGTAGAATCAGTCCTTATATTGTCATTAGATGGCCTATCCTTCATTTGTTTTTTTGCAGCTTCACCCAACACCAAGGGATCCAAACGGGCTTCTGAAAAAAACTGTGTTTCTTCACGAATTATGTCCAAACTTGGTAATGAATGAGTTCTGTTATTGGATGGACTCGCAACAGAATCAGGCGCAATAACATTAGTCGGCTCTTGAAAATTGGTCCTGGGATCCTCATTGGAAGGCCTATGATGCATTTGTTCTTCTTCAGCTTCATCCAACACCATGGGATCAAGACGATCTTCTAAAGAAAAACTGGTTCTTGCAAACAAGTACTGGCCCATACATTGGGGTGAGAACACGCTGGAACAAGACAATTCAATGGTCAGATATGACAAGGTTTAAAATTAGATATCAGGTGCCTTTTTTTTGGGGTGGGGAGAGAGGGGGAGAGAGAGAGAGAGAAAGAGCTTGCATACACACTCTTTGAGTGGTGTGTGAGCTATTGAGCTGGCTTCAGAGACCAGTAAATTCTCCTGCAGGAGTCACAGAGAATCCAAAATATCATTTTGTGAACACATTTTCAGCCAAACGATTTAGTGTTATTTCATTACTTCAGAGAATTAAAGAACTACCCCAAGCTTCTACTGTATATTCCTGATTAAGGAATATTCAAATGATATCGAGCCTCTGATTTAATTTTAAAATACAGTGAGGGGCTCCAAATAACAAGAAATATGATTTAGCAATATAATTAACCTTAAGGCCTGGAAGTAAACTCTGGAAAGCTATGAATTCTTGGCCTCGAGGGATATACAGATTCCAAAACTGGACTTGGCAGGAAATAAACTTCATAACATACCAGGTTCCACTCAATAGTTGACACAAAACTCGCAACTATAGCTTAGATGGTAATTCGCCATAAAACCTTAGCTTTTTTCAAGACTAACAAACAACAAGAAAGAGCAATAATGGATGTCTGCGCTAAGTAGCAAATATCTACCATTGCTCTACATTTTATAGCTATCAATTCCTGTGCATATTAGTTTAGGAAAGCCAAATCTTTTATACTGTTATTCTTGTTTTGATTTATCTAAGCTAAAACAAAAGGAGAGGAAAAAATAAAAAAAAGACCAAATTATACATGTGTACCTTGTAGAGTGAGCCACGTGTAGCACCATCTTTCTGGCAATCATCTGACAAATAATATAAGACCCAAATTATGCCAAACTGAACTTTTTAAAATAATGGCTGCAATATGGGAAAAATAATACCTGCACGCATGATTTCTTCTTGCGACCCAACATTTTTGCTACATATGCAAAGTTTCGAAAAAAAAAAAGTGATAAGAGTAATAATGAGTGAGCGATACTCCAGTAATAATGAGTGCGACCCTTGCAAAATTCCCGCATAAACGAACAACTTACAGAAAAACAAGAGAACAACAGAAATACACCCATAGAACGGAAGAACTGATAGAATATATCAAGCTCACCACACCAAATCTTCATCTTCCAATAGGTCCAGATCAAACGCATCGAGTTCAAATCTCTTGGGCAAACTGATAGAGTAATAATGAGTGAGCGATACTCCAGTTGGTGCATGTTTGCTTTTTTGTTTTCCAGTTGTAATGCTGCATAGTTTGTTCAGTATTTCATGACAATCATGAAATAGATACTCAACTTTCTTTGAGTAAATCCGCACAATGCCCAAAAGAAGGAAGGCTAGGATTCTATGCGTGACCATGTGCACTTCATCAGCAATAATCTTATCTGACAAGAAGCAATTATAAGATGCCTCGAATTGAAAACACAAAGCAAATGGGGTTAAGAAGACTTTGCTTTTGACATTTATATAGATATCAAATGGTTAATGTTGCAAAATAGAGTTCATTGGCTTGGCTTCTACGCAAAACAAGAAAGGAAAATTGAAAAAACACGAAAATGACAGTTTCATTCTTTGTCAATACTGCACACAGTTTGTCACCGCCATATTTCATACCATAGGCATATCATAGGGGCAAGGTTGCATCCAGTTGACTGTCAAATGCTTTGGCTAAAAAAGGCACACCAATTATGGGTGAGCTTGTATGATTAATATGAAATGTTAGAAAAATATGTAGAACATTCAATCAGATTAATAAAAGAAGCACTCACTCACATGGACACGGGCGCGCGCGCGGGCACACACACACACACACATATATATATATATGGGACAGATAGATGGAAGGCTGGAGAGGGCCTGCCCCCTAAGAGTTTGGCGCGGGCACACACACACGTTTCTACATATATGTTTGTAACTATGTATTTGTAAATTGTGTGTTTTGTGTATGTAAAATCATCACTTGTTCTAACAACTATATACTGTTGTTGTAACCCTCTTCCGCATCACCTCCATACATCATAGCATACAACAATCTGAAAAGTGAACTTCCCAAATTCATGCAAAATAATAAAATACCACGACATGGCCCGCTAAATCCCCAAATAAATTCTACAGGAGAATCTCGAAAAAACACCCAAAGCAGTCACAAAAGGGCAAGCAAAGCACAACTTTGAAATCAATAAAATGCTAAAATTTTTCAACAAAAAATGCGCTTAATTACAGCATTAACAAAAACCCATAACCTAATCCGTGTGAAAAAAAGCAAAAGAAATGGAAAACGATCGATCAGAACAAAAGGGCAACGATAAATCACATTTTCAACACATAAGAACCAAAAAAAAAAAATCTCTAACTCGTCAACTTTCCAGAGAAAGAACAACGAGCAAAATATAAAGAGGAAAACGAAAGATGAACCAAGAGACAATCGTTGAGAGACGGACCCACAGAAGAAGAAATGTTAGTCTGCTGGACTTGGTCGCTTTTTAGCCTCTTGTGGCAATGAGCGGCCATCCAAACGACGCCTAAGGCCCCCTTCTTCGACAGCAGTAACTGTGAGTAAAACATGCTATTTTCGTGGTTCTCTGTTCTTGCTTGTTCTCAAAAAACCTCAAGCTTTTGCTGTGCATCAATGTCTTCACTGTGAAATTCACAGAATAGGGTGCCACGGCTACTGAGAGAAATGGAGGGGAAATAGAGTGTGTCAGTGTGTGTGTGTGTGTGTGTGAGAGAGAGAGAGAGAGAGAAGAAAAACGGTCGAGCCCAGAGGCATGCAATGGAAGAATCTTTTTCTTCATTGCTTAATACGTACATATTTTCAGAAACAATTAGTGTGTGTGTGTGTGTGATGACAGTTTTTCACCGCCTGAGTATCGGATCAACATTTCTATTGATGATGGTCTTATTGCAATTGACAATTTTGGCCATCGTTTTTTAACTCCTCTTCAGTTTCCTTTTATTCATCTCTCTCTCTCTCTCACTGACTCCCGAGTCCGGATGATTAATGTTTACATTAAATTAGAATTACACCTATTTCTCCCTAGGTTTGATAAAATAATTGATTTTTTTTTATTTTGAAAATTATCAACACCGTATGGTATTTTTTGTTGTTTAACCAAAACTCTCAATTTGGGCAAACTTTGGAAATTATTAATAGTTTTTTCTCATCATAATTGTCACTTCGACCACCAAAAAATATAATTCGTCAAGTCTAATAAATTACTCAATCAATTTCGTAATTTCATTATCGTTCACGAAATAATTTCATTTTCTATCACCTCAAATACTGTCATCTATAATCCAACCACACTATTTAAAAAAAATGATTTCATGTATAAATTTTACATTTTGAATTTGATAAGATAACAAGAGTCGTATCTCAAAACTCTGTTGCAAATACTAAAAATACAACTCACAGTTAAGTACCACCTTAATGAATAATGAATTTTATTAAATGTGTAGTACTTTATAGAAGATATTTGTAATTTTTAAAATCATACAAACTAATTTATAATCATGCTATAATTAAGGGATATAAACTCAATTTGAGCTATAATAAAAGAATAAAGTTTGCCAATATAACAAAATAATTTGGATAATTAATATATAAACTCTCTAAGTGAAATTCCATTCGTTGATAGTGTCTAAATTCATATATGCAAGAAATATGATTTTTATAAATATCAAAAGAAAAATTTTAATATTTCTTTTTACTATATTAGAATTTTGTCTTAAAAAAATGGAGCACTCCGAAATGCAATTGGGGCAAAAGTGTCCACCAAAATGTTTCGCCAGCTCGTTCTAACATTGTAGAGTTGCAGCCTTGCAGGTTCAAACTTATACCCGTGCTCAAAAGGAGTGGTACAACCCAAAGGGCAAATATGGCTCCTGATCATTACGAAAAAAAATTGTCGATTCGGGTACAAAATTATAGTAGTTGACCTATATATATATATATATATATATATATATATTTTATAAAGCATTATTATCCTCTAATAATTATTTAGTGTATTTATCTGAATTTTTTTTCTTTTTCTTTTGCTATTTCATCTCTTATTTTTTATTTCTCTTATATTTTATTCTCTTTCCTCTCCTTCTTTTTCTCTCTCACTATTCTCTCTTATCTTTTTTAACATAATATATTATTATTATTATTATTCTCTCCCTCTCCAATCATATATTTATCTTCAATATTTAGTTTACTCTATCTTTTTATTTATTTATTATTAATAAAATTCAATTTATTTGTTAGTTTAATCCTATCATTAATGTGTAAATAACCTCAATTTTCCCGCTAAATTTGTGTAGATACTCTTCCCAAGTGCCCTGCCCTGTCCCACGTGCCCTAATCGATCCCATGCTCTCGCTCCCTCCACACCTACACTCTCTCCCTTCTTGCTCCCCGGCATTTGAAAAAAACACATAAACCCACCCTCTAACAAACCCAACCTGAAATCATCTCCACACTGTCTCTCTACCCCTACCCCCATATTCTCTGTCCTCCACCACATTCTCTCTCTTCCTCCTCTCTTGCGTTTGAAATAAGCACAAACCCACCCTTTACTAAAACCACCCTAGAATTATCTCAAATCAGCGTTCTCTCATGGCGATGATAGCGAAGTCACCTCGAATAGTGAAATCATATCACATCCGCGATCTCATGGCGAGTTCACGACTCGCGATTTCAGGAAGGTTTGAAGTTTTTATGCTCATGTATAAACTATCTGGCATTATCAGTAGCTAACACTAGGATTTGTTGATTTTCATAGGGAAATGGATATATGTGTAATCGGTGATAAAACTTAACACCAAGCAACGTCGGCTCTGCGAGCCAATATTGACGTAAGACTACGTTATTTGATTATCTTGATTAAATGAAAATCATTCTTGGTTCTTGTTGATTTTGATTGAAATGAGTGAAGATAATGATTATCACTCTTGTTCTTGTTGATTGGAATGAGTGAAGACATTGTTGTTGATTGAAATGAATATTAATTGTTCTTGTTCTTGTTTATTGAAATGAACGAAGATTTATTATCGTTCTTGTTCCCCCTGATTGAAATGAGTGAAGATTTATTATCGTCCTTGTTGATTGAAATGAGTAAAGGTTTATTATCGTTCTTGTTCACTACAAGAAAACAGGCAAAAACCTACGGAATAATCATACGGAAACCCTACGTAAAAATCCCTTGCAAATACCAACGAAAATCCTACGGAAAGCCTACGGAAGTTGGTAACATGCAATTCCATTGGTAATCCGTTGCTACTCCGTAGAAAAATTTGTCATGAAAATGGCTGGAGAAGTAGCGCCATTTTTACCAAGGGATTACCGAGGGAATTTTCCCTCGATAATTGCATTCAAAATTTACCAAGGGAATCCCAAGGGAATTTTCCCTTGGTAATCGCTTTTAATAAATTCCCGATGGAAACCCAAGAGAAAATTCCCTCGGTAATCTTGTTCAAAAATTACCAAGGGATATTTTCCTTGGTAATTTTTTTTAATAAATTCCCGACGGAAAACCAACAGAATTTTTCCTAGGTAATCTCGTTCAAGATTTTCCGAGGGATTTCCAACAGATATTTCCCTTGGTAATTTTTTTTAATAAATTCCCGACGGAAAACCAACGGAATTTTCCTAAGTAATCTCGTTCAAGATTTTCCGAGGGATTCCCAACGGATATTTCCCTTGATAATTTTTTTTAAGAAATTCCAGACGGAAAACCAACGGAATTTTCCCTAGGTAATCTCGTTCAAGATTTTTCGAGGGATTCTCAACGGATATTTCCCTTGGTAATTTTTTTTAAAAATTTCCCGACGGAAAACCAAGGAAAAACTCCCTCGGTAATCTTGTTCAAAAATTACCAAGGGATTCCCAAGGGATTTTTCCCCTGGTAATAGCCTTTACTAATGTCCCAACAGAATATTAAGGGAATTTTCCCTTGGTAATTTTCTTCAAAATATTCCAAGGGATTCCCAACGGATTTTTTCCTTGATAATCAACTTTAATAAATCCATTGGTAATCCCTTGCAAAATTCTATATGTAAATTAACATATATCCTTATTAATATTATAATTTATACTATCTTTATAATTTATTAATATTATAATTTATACATATCTTTATTATAATTCATTTCTCTCTCTCCTCTCATTACTCGTATTTAATCTCCCTCTTCTCGAATGAATTAAGAGAATATTTTTAGCAATTCATAAAATAATATTAAATAAATTGAATTTAATAGAAATTAAAATATTTGAATATTATTTGTAATTATTAAAAAAATATATTAATGAGTTGGTCTTGAAATTAGTTTAGTAGCAAAGTATTACATTTCCATCCAAGAGGTCATAGGTCCAATGTATCATCAAAATAAATGGCAATGTATGTCATTATAACAAATTTTTCCTAGGAAAAATTCATGTATCATCAAAATAAATCTAAAAATACAAATAAATTCAACTTTTAAAAAATGTTTGAACAATTACTTTTTTAAAATTCTTTTTTTACTAAATTCTATATGTAAATACATATGTAGATGGTACATTTGTTATTTAACACAATATAAATAATATTTACAAATGTAGAATGTATATTTGATATTTAAAACAATACAAATAATATTTTATCAATAATATATTAAAAAATTAAAATAAGTTAACAAAATAAGAATATGTAATAAGTATAAAACAAAATAATATATTAATAAATTAAAATAAGAATAATCAAACAAATATGTAATAAGTATAAAACAAAACAAAATAGGTCACAAGTTCTTGCAATAGCTTGGTGGTTGAGGGCTTGACAAATAAGCCTGAGGTCACGAGTTCAAATCCCCTTAGTTGCAAAAATTTGCAAATTATGGGGGCACTATTCCAGTGATGATAACACCTGTGAGGGCTCGCCAAATGGTGACGGCAGCGACGGCGGGCGGAGACAGCCCGACCAATGGCAATGCTCCGGTGGTCTGGATGTATTACCAACGGAAAACCAACGAAATTTTCCGTTAGTTTTCCATTGGTAATCCATAGGAAACTATCTAACAAATTCCCTAGGTTTGTCGTAGGTGCTTTTTTCGTTGATTTTATGTAGGTAATCCGTAGGTGAATCAGGGTCGAAGTTTCCGTTGGTTTTCCGTAGGTAAATAATTGGCGAATCATGATCGAAGTTTTCATAGGTTTTTCATAGGTAATCCGTTGGCGAATCATGATTGAAGTTTTCGTTGGTAATCCCCTAGCAAAATCTTACTGACGACACTTTTTCTGAGGAAATCAATTCCGTAGGATTTCCGTTGGAAAACATAAATTCCGTAGGTTTTCCGTAGGATAATTCCGTAGGTTTTTGATTGGTTTCTTGTAGTGGTTCTTGTTTATTGAAAGGAGCGAAGATTTATTATCGTTCTTGTCCCCCCTGATTGAAATGAGTGAAGATTTATCATCGTCCTTGTTGATTGAAATGAGTGAAGGTTTATTATCGTTCTTGTTCTTGTTGATTGAAATGAGCGATGATTTATTATGCCTTATGTAAATCTGTTCTTGGTCTTGTTCTTGTTGTTCTTGTTCATGTAAATCTGTTCTCTGGCAGTTCTTCACCAAGCCGTATGCCTTAGCCCACGCGGCATACTTCAGCAAATCCATTAATGATGAGGTTGTGGCAAACGACTACAAGTGTACGTTGTGTTCGGGTTTTGGAATTGGAAGTGCGAAAGCACTAAGTGAACATTATGACACAGCTCACTATCATCTATTTAAGAGACTCAAAAGAGGTAAGGACTACATTGTTTGCGGCTGCGGAGCACGCTTTGTAGGCAATAAAAAACAGCAAAGGCAAGAACTTAGGAATCATAAGAATGGAGCATGCCCCGTCCCAAAGGGGGAATCGAAGACTCAATACAAACTCCGTAGGGGAAAAGAATACAAGGATAAGAAAAAGACTGGTCATGGCGATGACGTGGAGGCCGACATGTAGACTGACTTGAAGACCTGCTGATGGCGTGGAGACCAACGCGGAGACCGATGATGGCGTGGAGACCGACGTGGAGACTGATGATGGCGTGGAGATCGACATGAAGACTGATGATGGCGTGGACTCCCATGATGGTGAAGACTAATTGGACCAAGTTATAAATGCAATTGCTTATAAGCAAGAATTTACACGTATCTGACAATGGCCATAATCATTAGAATTTAGTAAAATGTTATCTTCTTACTTGCACATACAAAAAGTAGCGGTGGAGATAAAATAGAGAGATTGGTAAGGTAAGGCAATTATTTGCTTTCCTGTTTTGTCAAAGCATTATTGACCTATAGTAAATCTTACAGTTCAAGAGATAATTGTTGCTGGCCAAATCAATGCGGTCATGTGAGTTGTTCAAATATCTGAAATGGTCCAATTTTTCAGCATTGACCTGATGCTTTAAATTTCGATGTTTTGAGATACAAGCCTGTGATGCAAGATAATGTGCATGCCATACTATTTCATGGTTGAAGATTGCTTTTCTAGTTTAACTTACACGATCATGTGAAAATGTTTGATCCCTATTGACACTATTTTTAGGAATCGTAGCACCAGATTGGTGGAACCTTTTTGAGGTCTGAACTAAGGAACTAGACCATGTATGCAGTCGTTGTACTTTTAGGTTCTGGATCTGTTAGTTTCACATAGGTCCCGAGACATATACGCAGCGGAATATCAAAAATTTATAAAAATATATAACATATTATATGCTAATCATATCTCCACGTCGGTCTCCACGCCATCGCCACTACTAGAAACTGATCAAATAGCCACGGATTTTAGCTACGGAAAAAATCCGTAGCTAGGCCATGGCTATTAGCCACAGAATAGCTACGGATTTGGAAAAATATATTTTTAAACTTTAGCCACGGATTGCCCGTGGCTAATTTAGCCATGGCCGCGCCGTGGCTAATTTCGTGGCTAAAATTGGCGCAAAATTTACCACCATTTATTAGCCACGGCCAGACCGTGGTTGAGTTGGCCACGACTTGGCCGTGGCGGTGCCGTCGCCAAGGGCAGGCCGTGGCTAGCCGTCTGTTTATTTATTTTTTATTTTTTTTTCTATTAGAAATGTGCTCGTTTTAAATTATTTTTTTACGATAAATATTTTCTTCCATTTTCTACTAATATATTAATATATAATTGATTAATATTCATTATTATGTTATAAATAATATATATATATATATATGTAAAACATATATAATATCACCACATATAGATAGGAGAGTATTATATATATATATATATATATATGTGCGCTATATATATAAGAGCGTATATAAGTACGAATGCAATTGATATATATATATATATATATATATATATCAATCAAATACATAACTAATTAACGTTGTTTATTCTGTCCAATATACATATATCTATATATGATTCCGATTTAATTATGAATTATCATTAATCTAATTATGTAATTATATTATGATTTTCTGTTAATCTAACTAATTTGAGATATGGATAAATGCAAATTGAAAATGCATTATTAATGGGTAATTTTTAACCGAAATATATATATATATATATATTAGCCCCGTCCGGGCTTTGGTTAATTAAATGTTGGTTTGAAAAAGAGAAAAAAAAAAGACGGCTAGCCAAGGTCCGACCATGGCTATTAGCCACGGGTTGACCGTGGCTAAGTTAGCCACGATCTGGCCACGGCCTGACCGTGGCTAGCCGTCTGTTTATTTATTTATTTATTTTTCTATTTGAAATGTACTCGTTTTAAATCGTTTTTTGTACGATAAATGTTTTTTTTCCATTTTCTATTAATATATTAATATATAATTGATTAATATTTATTATTGTGTTATAAACAATATATATATATATATATATATATGTAAAACATATATAATATCACTACATATAGATAGAATAGTATTATATATATGTGCGCTATATATAAGAGCGTATATAAGTACGGATGCGATTGAAATATATATATATATATATATCTCAATCGAATACATAACTAATTAACGTTGTTTATTCTGTCAAATATACATATATCTATATATGATTCCGATTTATTTATAAATTATCATTAATCCAATTATGTAATTATATTATAATTTTCTCATGGGTAATTTTTAACCAATATATATATATATATATATATATATATATATATATATTAGCCCCATTCGGACCGTGGTTAATTAAATGTTGGTTTGCAAAAAAAAAAAAATATACAGAAGGCTAGCCACGGTCTGGCCGTGGCCAAGCTGTGGCTAACTCAACCACGGCTAGCCACAGCCGTCTGTTTAATTTTTTTTATTTTTCTATTTGAAAAGTGCTCGTTTTAAATCGTTTTTTTACGATAAATGTTTTCTTCCATTTTCTATTAATATATAATTGATTAATATTCATTATTGTGTTATAAACAATATATATATATATATATATATGTTTTACATATATAATTATCACTACATATAGATAGAAGAATATTATATATATATATGTGCGCTATATATAAAAGAGCGTATATAATTACGGGTGTGATTGATATATATATATATATATATATCAATCGCATATATAACTGATTAATATTGTTTATTTTGTCAAATATACATATATATATATATATATATGATTCCGATTTACGAATTATCATCAATCCAATTGTATAATTATATCTTAAATTTTGTGCTAAACTCGAGAAATTTGAAATGTAGATAAATGCAAATTGAAAACGTATTAGTCATGGGTAAGTTTTCAACCCCAAAAAAAAAAAATATTTAGCCGTGGCTAAAGTAGATCGGTGGCTGAGTTTAGCCACGAGCCGTGGCTAATTTAGATCGGTGGCCGGGATATATCTAACACTTAGAATTTTTTTCTCCACCCCCCTCTTCTTCCCTTCACAAGGTAAGTAAACCCTCCCCCCACCCCTACCCTGTCCCATCCCCATCCACGCCCTTTCTCCCCCACGGCGGTGGCGCCTTTCCGCCGGCGACCGCCGTGGTCACCCCTCCCCTCTGTTTCCTCTCCCCCCAGCCCCCCGCGCCCCCACAAGCCCAGCCCCACGCTCCCCACCAGCACAGCTGCAGCCGCTCCCCCGCCACCCTACTCTGCCGGCCGCTCTCCCCCACCAGCCACGCTGCCGTCGGCTGCCACCCCACCGCCCAACCGCCGTCCCCTCTCCCCCTTTTCCCCCCATTCCTGATCTTCCCTACCCCCCCATACCCAAACCCGTCCGTCCCCCCTCCCCCCTCCAAACGGCCCAAACCCTCCCCCCTCCCTCTCCCCAAGCCCAAAATCGTGGGCCCCCACGCCCCCCAACACCCGCTTTTTTTTTATTTTTGTTTATAATTTGAAAATTATTGCTAATATTTTTTTGTTTGTTTGGATTTTTTTGGTAATTATTGTTAGGTTTTTATATATTCACAAGTTTGGTGGTTTCAAAAT
>JAOWBU010000230.1:0-39494 GCA_026212405.1 Petrea volubilis
TTCCATCCTACATTTGATAAAGTACATCAAGTATTTGATGATGACATATTTATAAAAATGACGTACAATTTTACTTCAACAAGCAAAGAAAAAAGAAAAAAAGAAAAAAAATTTAATGCATACATGTTACCTATCCAACTAATTCCATATATTACACCAAATGCAGTATCTACAGGACTCCAGTTTCAATCCTATAAATGCACTAAATAGTGACGAAGATGAGGGGGTGGTTGGAGGGGGATTGTCCCGCTCAAGTTCACATCGAACTAAATTTACATACATTTTTATGAAAATTTTGAATTTCGCCTCCCTCCACCCCCTCCTCCCCCCAAATTATAAAAATTCATTTAATATTTTAAGAAATTTGATCTCGCTCCTCCAAAACAATAATTTCTGACTCCAACCCTCATTAAACAATTCACATTGCATTACATTATATTATTTACTTGCTATCAAAAATCAGTATAAAAATATAACACAATTTTAACTATTTAATACATGTGTCGGACTCAAATAGCGAGCTCGTACAAGAATTTTCCTATACATACACATTGTGTGGTGTTGGTCAATTTCGTTGTATCTATTTGGGAAACATCATATAGCAAATCACAATGTGACGAGTCATCACTCTTGCTTTACATTTTCCTTTTTGGTAGAAGATATGACTAGGTTTAGCTGTGGTAATTTTATTTTGCTCAACTTTTAATTGTGTTTCATTATGGAGTCATTGACATTAATACTTGGCAAAAGAAATATTGGTGGCAATAAAATATTGAGTATATGACTTTATTTTTTTGATTTTTTGAGAAATACTAAAAATAATGGAAAGACACGTAAATTAAAAGGAGATTTGGTTTTGTAGCAAAAAGGTGCAGACAATTTTTTAATTTTTCTTTTTCTTTTAAATTTACTATTACAATGCTATAAATTATAAAAAATTTAGAGACGAGAACCTTAATGTTTTGCCATTTATTTCAATTCCTTTTTTAAAAAAAGAAAAATATTCAAAAAAAAATGCATTAAATTTGGGCATCTATTTATATATATATATAATAATTTAATCTGATATTGATTATTGAGAACGATATCAATATATATATTAGTAAGAAGAAAGTTAATTCGAGATAAATTATAATAAAATATCGTTGACGATATAATATTTTTCTTTTTCTTTCTTTTTTTTTTTTTGTAGTGAATCGTCTACCTACTATTTTCGAATATTAGTTAACAATCCGCGCCCAATCTATCAATTTTTAGGTAATGTTGAATAACTACAACATATATGACAAATGAGAAAATGAATAATTATACTTTGATATCACTAAAATAAATTAAAAAAATGTTACATTTTGGCAAGTTGCATTATTTATTTTGTTGTATATATTGGGTCCCTTTGGAGAGGATAGAGTAAGTGGGGTATTAGTGGCATTGGCTTTCATCACATTTTGGAATGAGGTCCATAAATCATTGGCCTTTGTTGTACATTTTATTATAAGACACTAGCATGCTAATTGACCTCACCTCACCTATTGGCCCCTTCAACAATGTTGCAATTAATCTCTCTCTCCTCTCTCTCTCTCTCTCTCTCTCTCTCTCTCTCTCTCTCTCTCTCTCCCTCTCTCTCTCTATATATTATATATATATATATATATATATATATATAATATATTTCTCTTTATCGAACAGATTGTGACCTAATAGTTAAAGTCAAAGTTCATTATAAGAAGAAAGAAAGTAGGCGAACTCATATTAATGAAAACATATAAAATTTGCCTATCAATTATATATGTTTAGTCACAAGAGAACTTGTTGCACCATAAAAATAATTTTTACAATATTGATAGTGATAAAAATTCCGTGTTTAAGTTGTTACTCTTGACCAATAGTGGCAACTCTCTAGTAATAATATATATATATATGTATGTATATATATTATGAATTATCGATATTACAATTACTAACACTTTATAGTGACAATTCAATGATTGTGAAAAATTTTATCATACAAGTGACATTTTTTTTATTTTGTAGTTGGTCTAAGGTTATATAAATATGTGTGTCGATATTTATCTCGCTTGATTATTTTGTGATTTTTTTTATATTTGTGTCAATTATTGATGAATGCATTGAATTATTAATTGATAATAATAATAATAATGATGATGATGATGATGTAATCACTTGTTATTTAAAAAGCAATCCACGATTTATTTTCATTATTTAAAGCTAATTACCATTTTTGTAATCATTCATTTTTATTAAATAAATGGAGTCTTTTTATGTTTATGCCTTGATTGGACTACACTCTTGAATTTGACTATCAAACTTATTTCTTATGTTTCTGAAAAGGGTCCATAACATTGGTGGGGATATAAGATATTCACATCTCCCTCTCTCTCTCTCTCTCTCTCTCCTCTCTCTCTCTCTCTCTCCTCTCTCTCTCCATACATCTCATACATATAATATATATATATATTATATTGATGAACTTTTTCTTACCTTCTAACTAGGCAATATTCAAGTATCTTTAGCATTTCCTCTTACTGGACTATTTTCCCTTTGAAGGGATGTTTACTTTCATGTTATATGTCGTTTAAGGATTTTAATGTGGATTTTGGTTTGATTTTCTCAATCAATCATAGGCTCAAAATCGAGCTCGAGCTTAAAATTAAAAAAAACTGCTATTTAAAATACGAAAGTTATTACATGTTAAAAAAACATGTTATTTAATATTTTTATATTGTTATAAACAATTTGACATTTATATATATATGTATTGTTATTAAATTTAATATTTTAACATGTTGACCTGTTATTAAAAAAACATGTTATTTAATATTTAAAATTAAAAAAACATGTTGACAAATTCGGTGCAAATTCAAAAGTTATTACATGTTGTTTAATATTTATATATTGTTATGTAATATAAAATACATATTAAAAAAACTCGTGAGCTTACAAACACAAATTATTTGGATCGAATTTGACTGTAACCTTTATCGAACCAACTCGTAAAACTCACGAAGAGACCCGATATGCTTGCTTCCCTACACAAACTATTCCCATCATTCAATGACCATAAAAAGGTGGGAAATAACCAATCCACTCCAAAAGTGAGTGGACAAAAATGATTGAATTTGGATTAGGATACTGGTCTATTTTTAAATGTCGATGAGTACTAATTAGTACAATTATTCATGCATTGATTGGGAAATTGAAAACTACATTGGCCTAACTCACTCTAGAGCAAATAAGGAAATGAGATTTTTTATTCTTTTTGTTATTTTAGTCGTTTGATTCAGATTTATTTACCAATTAATCTGAATTGGGTATTATATCATTCGGTTCCGATTTGCTCATCGATTAATTTGAATCGGGCATTGTGTCATCAAAATTCGATTTGTTTGTCGACTGATCCAAATTGGGAACTGTAGAAGCTTATTATGAGAGCAATTCTCCAATTTAATTGCTTTATTACAACTTCAAATTTAATCTTATACGTTGTTTAAAGAATTTAATGCCTTTTTTCTAGATAAGAAATGAGAAAATTTGAAAAAATAATAATAATTTGTAGATAAATAGGGGTTGGTGATTGGGGGCGAGTCGCCGACCTAGATAGGTGATAATTTTTGTCAATTTTAAATGTCCAATCATAAAGGATAAGTAATGGGGGGTGATTGAAGTGACCAATAAGAGGATACTCGTGTCACATTTCTATACTAATTTATCAAATCTTTAATGATGACAATAACAATGTTGGTCGTGATTTTTAAATAATATTAACTGTTTTAGCAAAACATATTCGGGCTTTTCTGAGCTATGATATGATACTGATACATGTAAAATATGTTATTGATATTGGGGAATTCTCATTATTCTTTGTGGCTTGATATATTATCATGTATTACAATAATTGAGAATCTCATCCTGGAGGTGAGATTGAAGAAAGTGAATATTGTACTAATTTGGATTGAATGTCATTTTATCTTTTTGTCTATATTGGAGTCCAATTGTCCAACTTGATAAAATTCAACATATAAAGGGCATGTTGGTCATATTCCAAATGAATATAGATAAATCCTTCAAATCAAATGGGTACTACAATATCATATATCTTTGTACTATACAACATAATACAGATAACAAACTAAAATTAACGTACAATTTATTCCCAAATATCATGAAAATATCTATATTCTTTTATATCAAAAAACAAAAACGTATTATAGTAATCTATCATTAACTTCTAATTACAATCAATTATGTATGAAAGGATAGTTAGTTCTAGCACAAAATCATATATAGTACTGGTGCCAGAACTTAATTATTGAATTGATTTGCTTTATAAAATCAAGTAACTGCAATCATTATACATGCATCATTTATAATTAAGCTATCAAACACAAATAAATGTCAAGGGGCCTTGGCTCCAATGGTGAGGAAGAGACCCCGTGACTGAAAAGGTCACGGGTTCGAATCTCATGAATATAACTATCAATGTATGAGATTTGAACTCGGACTTCTTAGGTCATGGGGCCTCCTCCTTACCATTAAAGCAAAAGCTCCTTGTTTTTGGACCTAAAATTCTCAAATCTTAATCTTTTTCACTTGGATCAGTTTATGTAAATAATGAAATATCATGAGGTACAATTGAAACATCAAACTAGTTGATTCTAAGTTCAAAAATCTTCAGATAAATCGAAAACTCCAGAGTACATCTTCCCATGGGTCAAAGCAAAAAAGACAATTTGGCAATACTTGTTAGGCTTCAATTCATGGCCTCATTAATTCAGAAAGATAACCAAACTACAATATACACCATTTCTAGCTAGAATAGCTAGCAATAACATGTATAATAACTTATGGAACTGCATATATTTCAGGAATCTGGGGATCATAACATATTATAAACATGATATATATCCTCCAGAAAACGAATTTCAGAGAACCATTTTACGTGCTGAATCGATATCTGAGAGTCATAACAATATAGCAATTACATATACGAACAGTGCCACAAGAGGATAGCTAGCTGCTAACCGAATGAAAAACAGAGAGCAATGTTAATAGATCTACAACTATTCAACTTTCATAAGTTTGCTCACCATGATTACTGATCAAATAAAGAAGTGTTGTGTATTTGCCAGCTACATGGATTTGGAGATTTACAGCCCTACAAAACAAAAATAATATGTAAGTGACAACATTATGAGTACCCTGTGCCGTCAAGACAACATGATTATGCATGTTTTACAGCTGCCAAGGGTGAAAGAACGGCATGTTCAACGGATTTTCAAGACTTAGGACTACTTCTGAATACTAGCTCATTGCCATAAAATCACAGTGTACTCCACAGAGAAGCATCGACAAAACAATCTTATTACAAAAAGTTGAAAACTCGACCATTTGAAAATTAAACAGAAAAACAAATTGCAGAACTATTTCAAATACCTCTCATGGTGATGACAATAGTGAGTCCCTGTCAGAAGTCAGATGCCCACTGTCAATCTCCTGCAGAAAATTGTTCTGTTCAACTTCATTTTTAGTGTGTCTATTCCTCGTTCCACTATCCATCCATGCAATACATAGCCATACAAATATATATACATAGCATATTAAATGCGTAGAGGGCACACTTGTGCATGCTTTGAAGCGGGCTTATTGATGTGTTTAGTGAAAAGGATTTGTTCAGAAGACAATTAGTGGACCTCGGCCTCTCAGATTTTGCAAGAGTTTCGACATTATAGATGCCTGCATTAAGATATTTATCTCATTTAAAACTTCAAAGAATTACGGGTGAATTAATATAAATTTATATTGACATAGAGATCTAAAAGGTTGATGGGAGGTTAGCAGCCAAAACGAATGGAAACTAGAAGAAGTATGCAGTGAAACTGGCAGATATCATGTAGCATGGCCAATACTGGCCTAGTTTGACAATTCAATAGTCCAGATAGGAAGGTGTGACAACAAAAAACTCAATTTAAGCAACAATATCCATGGACTTAACTGAGTTGCATATAACAGAATGATACCTGTTCTTGAATTATGCTCCTTGCCTCAACAAGCTGAGCTTCCAGCTCAAGTTCTCTTTCTGTCACCTCAGAAGTGACTTCTGCACCCTTTTGTGCATCTTGAAGCTGAACCATGCGCTCCTTCAAATTGGAGATAGCAGAATATATACAACAAAGTTTTAGTTGAAATGAGCATACTGTGCAGCTGTCTATGGCATATCATTTACAAGAAGAAGAAGAAAGAAATAAAGAATATCATCATCCCAGACACTCTATCAAGATCACCAATCTACCTTTATAGATGCCATCTTTGTGCGCAGACTTTCTTCAATTTGATCTCTAGCCATGTGGAAAGGCAGATCAAACATATCCTGCAATGAAAATAAAACTCATTCCACTGTAGAGCTCTTTAACATCCAAAGAGATGATATAATCTCTTTTCCAACATTCTGACATTACCGTCCTCCCACCCAATGGAGACTGTGACGGGTCTGAATCGGTCCTCTCATTGACAGGACAAGACTGCTTGCCATTTTGAGCATTTGAGAACTCCCTCATATCAGCCTAGAATCAAGATTTAGAAGGAAAATGAGGAAAAAGGAAAGAAAAGAAACTGGAATCAAGATTAATTTAGAAAATAACTGTTTACAGAGGCAAAAAGCTCATTGCATTGCTACCGTGTAACCATACCAACATATTATATCCATAAACTTCTCAATTTTGTCTGGTAAGTACATACAAGTAACCATAACTAAGATCTATAACAGAAAAAAGAATCATAAAAAGTTGGTAAGATGTAATGTTAGACAGACTTTCTGAAGGTACCCTGCATTGAACGGAGCAATGCCCTCAAATCAGCATTCTCAGCCACAAGTTCTTGATTTTTAGCTTCATAAGCATCCACCTACAAGCAGGATAGTCATGCAATATACCCAGAGTGGCTTTGAGAAACTTAGACATGTCTTTGAGAACTTAGACAAGTCAGAACACATGACATACAATCTTTTTGTAGAAATCATTATCAGCTTTCTTCCCATTCCATGTCCCACGCTGCCGGCCTTCTTTCTATTGCCACAATATGAACCCATTAGGGGGAAAAAGAAAGTAAAAAGAAAAAAGGAAGAACAGGAAGAAGAAGGAGAAGAAGAAGAAGAAAGAAAAGAAACAAAAAAGGAAAGAGAAAAGAAGAAAGAAGAAGAAAAAGAAAAAGAAACATATGATGTAATACAAGATATGCTAAGATGTTGACCTGTAGTAAATTCATAATTTCCATGCCCGATCTAGATTCCTTCTTTTTCTCCATTAGTACTTGATTAAGACGTTCCTGCAACAGATGCCCTCTTAACTACCAAGATATGCTTCTCAATACTTCCTTATTGATATATGTGCACTCCCCATAATATATATTTCTGGCTAATATGGCAATTAAAATATCACACCTGCAGCTTCATATATTCCTTTTCTTTTTTCTTCATCTCATGTATCTGCTGAGTTCGCACTTGCTGTTCATCAATACATTTTGTTAAAATTATTAATACAACAAAAATAGTGGCTTACAAAGACAAGAAAGAAGGTAAAGTGTAAACCTGATTACCCAAAACCATCTTTTGAAATTCATCTCGCTCCTGCTGCAACTTCTCAATTTGGGCTTTGAAAGCTGCTGTAGCTTTAGCTTCCTATTCACAGATTTTTTGCAAATTAGAGAAAGTACTTCTTCTGAGAATATCAGAAATGATGCTCTTGAGATAAAAAAAGTTCCCCTAATAGAATTGATGAAACTACTTTCTGACCGTTCTAGTCATCGTAGCAATATCTCTATCTTTGCCAGATATCTGTGCTTCTAGCCTCTCGACTTTGGCTTCCAATCTTGAAATGTCTGATAAGAGTCTTTAAAAGAAACCAGAAAGCTTCAATCATCTTCTAAGTCTTCAACAAAGTGCATAAAAGCAATCAAATGCTTACAATGAAATGTGTGTAGGGAGACTAAACCAAGATCTTAAGCATCTTCTAATCTTGCAGGGCCCTCATTTTAACCAGAAACTTTATAGCATCTTACCTTGGTATTTTGATCAATTACACAGAAGAGAATTAAGAAATCAATCTTTTCTATTTTCGCACCCATAGACCAATTGCATGACTGTAGGATTATTTCACATCTTAGTTTTGCACAGATGTAAGGAGGACATATTAAATTGCTATATGCATAAGAAAGTAGGATATCACCTTACTCGATAACAGCAAGACATAAAACATGGAATATATGAACTCCTTGTAACAAGCTCCCCCAGAGGCTAAAGGGCACACTTAAGTAACATATTTGAGTTTATCATTGCAATTATAATAATAAAAATGAGCATAATCAACTCATTATTCATGCCAGGATCAACATTCAGATTCCTATTGCATTCATTTAAACTACAAAATACTCTCCATTTTCGTTTTTCCATATTAACTCAACAAATCAAAGATTTTATTCCATTTTAAAATTTCAAAATGAGTTATCGGAGATCCAAAAGAATCCTTTTAGCTCCAATACAACTTTAGTCAGGGTGTAAGCACAGGGGAAAATCTCCTATTTCATCAATCTTTTCCTTTTCCGAGCATCAATTTCTTTCAACAAAATTTACAATCTAAACTGAATTTGAATCAAATCAATCCAGAAAACCTATGAGTCTCAGATCTTCTATTTCAACTTGATGTTTCATCTTATATTTAATATATATGGATGAAGGCCAGCGTATTTAAGGGAAAGGGGCAAATGGATAGAAGGAGTAACATACTCTTTGCATGCATATGGAGTATGAAATACAAATATGCAACGCTAATTTGGAATAGAAGATCCAAACCAATACATATGTTACTTTCTCAACTATCTTCCTACCCTTTTCTTTATTTCAAGTCCTTGTTCAAACTAAATAAATTACTCAGTGTGAAACAAACAGAATAAACAATTAGATAGATCATACCGCTGCCTCTGCTCATTGGCGGACTCCCTGAACTCAATGTCCCTCTGTCTCTGCTGCAACAATGCATACAAACAGTTGCAAGTCCTCGCCACTGAGACCTATTTTCATCAAAAAAAAAAATTCATATAAAAAAAATATGGACATATGAAACTTATTCACAAAAATATAGAACCCTCTATGAAAATCTTAGCACATAAACTTTGAATTTTAAAGAAAACAAAAGTAATAGTAATGATAACTCACTGGATCATTAGAAAAGAGATCGAGCGAAGCAGGGAAGCCAAAGGTGACGAGCGTTTGGTTCAAATACTTGGCGCAGTGCTCCAAGTTGTTGATATCCGCAAATGCATTTTCACTAAAATTCAAAAAACCCCATGCCACATTTTTCCTTTTCCAATATTTCTTCAACACACAGTACAGTAAAATTGAAAATTCGAAAAACCCAGAATGGGTTAATGTATCTATTCTGTTACCTCATGCCTAAAGTAGCCGGATTAACTGACGATCTCTGTACAAGAAAAAAAAACACGCACAAACACACACTCAAAAACCCACATTCTTAAAAGTGAAAATGCTGCTTAATTGATCAATTAAATTCCAAACAAGAGAGAGAGAGCAAAAAACTAATTGTACCCTGAGATCGGAGTCGACTTCAGTGGGTGGCATTGCTGAGAGCTCCGGCGATTGTGTGTGTGTGTGTGTGTGTGTGTGTGCGTGCGTGAGAGAGAGAGGAGAGAGAGAGAGCAAGTAGAAAAGGAGTAGATCTGCAATGGTGGGGAAATTTGAAAATTGAAAAATCTACGAGAAACAAAAAATGAAAAATGGATAAAGGTGTGTTTGTTTGAAAGCTTTCTTTTTGGCCTTTTCAGCTTTTGGAACTATAACAATACTTTTAGCTTTTTTTTTTCCAAAAAACAACAATACACCGCCGATTTCCTCTCAAAAAATAATAATAATAAACAATACACAAACTTTGAAAAATCTTTTTTTTTTCTGTATTTTCTTTATTTTAAAAAAAATACTAATTTCCCAAACTTTGTGACATTGGAAGTATTATTTTAAGATTTAGGATTTCAAATATAAGATTATAAATTAAAAGGGCAAATTACACCTATACCCCTTGAGGTATGATGTAATTACAAACTAATCCCTCTTATTTTAAAAATTGCAAATACCCCAATAAAGTATGCTTCGGATTAAAATAAAATCATCATTTATCAAGATGAGGCATAATTTTAAGTAGTATTTATGTCGTTGTAATTGGAATTTTGAGATGAGATTCATACGGTTTTAACATGTTAAAGACGTAAAAGTTATTTATGAAGTCAATTTCAATAATAAAAAAAAAAGTAGTAGTGATATTGGATTATAGACGTTGGTGTCCAGTATTGGTTATTATGGTATAAAATGAAATTATTTCACAAAAGTTGGTGAATTAACAAACTTAATTGAGAAATTTTGCCAAATTCATCAATACACATATCTTAATGATTGAGTTGACTCCTATAATTACAGGAAAATTGTTTTTCAAAATATCTCTATTAATATTCACTATAAAATCCTATATCAAGGGTCAAATGGCCCATTTACAAGAAATGCCAAATTCCATATTTGGATCGTATAAAAATTAATTGTTACCTAGTTTGGTACTTCTAATGGCTTTTTATTGTAATTTTTTTTCTTTTTTCAGTAGCAAAGTTTGGTAGTTTTAACTTTAAACAACTCAACTTTTACTACAAAACTGTGTTTTTGTTTTTATTTTTACAATCTTTAAGATTAAATACTTTCGAAAGATTAAGGACACATTAGATTCACTTATTTATGGTAATTCAATACTCTCCGCTATACATACAAAATTATTTAATTTGTCATAATTTGCATTTCAAGCCACCACTCGAAATATGGCTTGAATTTTAAATCTACAAAAATAGCCTATAAAAAACTATTTAGTCTTATAGAATCTATCTTATAGTTTATTTTTAATTTATTTTATTGTTTTATACAAACTGATGAGAGCTGAGTATCCATTTTTATTTTTTATTTTTAAATTATTGATACTTCATGAATTAATCAATAAACAACACAAACAGACAAACTAGTGGAAAATGGATTTTTTTTTTTTCCTTTTACCTTCTTAATATTGGTCAATGAATGTATGTAATAATTTTTCATTAAAATTATAAATTTGAACTCAATTACCACAATATTTTGAAATCACATTCGTATTATGAAAACTCAGTCGATTTATGATCTTATTTCTCTTCCCAACATTGTGTGAGCACTAATTATTAGGTGATAACTCAATTTATTTTTTCATTAATTATATTTATTAGAAAATACTTACTTTTGATTTATGATTTCAATTGCCATTATTGATAACTAATGACGCTTATCTAACGACAATTCAAGTGCAAATTTTCTCTTTATCAACTATAATAATTTACTACATCCGGCTAATATTAGTAATTGTTTAAAGTTATTTAATGCATATCAAGGAGAATTTAATAGTTATAATTTTTAGGAGGCTACGAGTGGTATTTATTGTGAGGGTCTTTAAAGAAAATTAAAATATTGTCTTATTTTCATAAATGACGTATATTTTAATGGAACAATTACACTTACCTTCCGTGAGTTTAAGCAAAATTATCAATAATCTCCTATTATTTTGAAATTTATAAATACTGTCATGAGTTTCACTTTCTTATTGTCAAATTAGACGGCATTGATAACATGCCCGTAGTGCCTCTTAATTATTTTCCAATTGAAAATAAAAATGGATAATTATACCCACTTCCCCTAAATTTAGGTGAAGTTACAAATAATTACTTGTTGTTTTGAAATTACCAACACCCTTGAGTTTTGCCCCTCCACCGTTTTCTAGCAAAAAATGAAATGGTAAAATAAATGAAAATTATAATTACCGAAAATACCACTATTGTATTAATGGTGCTTGCTTCCTCTCCTCCCTTTCGAAAAACGAATAAAAATGAAAATGCACACAAACACACATTACAAAATTAATCATCCAAACTTTATTCAATCATAAAATTGACCACATATTCGGTTTTTCTATAGAACAATGATTTATTTATGGGGAACATGGGAGGGGAGACAGTCGGAGACAATAAAACTGCCATGATAGAGGCGCGCATTGGTAGTGGTGGTTTCGCTGCCTCTGATCATTTCCCTTCAAGTTTCTTCATATAAATGAAATCCTTGCATCATCGATATATCAAATTTGCGTTTAATTTTGAGATTGACAAATGTTTTGATGATTAATTTTATAGTGTGTGTTTTAAAGATTTTTTGAGTTTTAAAATATTACAAAACACCCTTGAATAATTTAAAAACTTACAACAAACCCCTACACAAAATAAGATATTACAAATACACCTAAAAGGGCATTTCGGTACATCAAAAAGGTAGGAAAAATTGATTGGGGGCATTTTCTAAAAGTCATTTTAATTTTTATCAAAAAATGCCAGAAACCCTTACGGGCGAGGTTTCTTATTAAACAACGACAAATGTTGGGATAATATTGATAATTTTCAAAATAACAATAAATTATTGGTAATTTCACCCAAATTCAGTGAATGTGGGTATAATTATAACGAAAGTAAAATATTAAAATAACTGGTAATATGAAATAAAATGAATGTTTTATGACGAAATAAAAGCAAAAACTTTGTCATTTAATCCCCATCAATAATTAATGTCAGGTTCTGAACATTTCTTAACATAAATCACTACATTTTTCTTGTAAACATTCCCCTAATGAACTTACGAGTATTTGTAGCTAATATTTTTCCTTCAATCGAAGAAAAAAAGAAAACAACTGATGTGGTCGGATTTTGTCCTGCGGTACACGTCACTTCGTCCTGGGAGTAAGTGTCCGAATCCGGTCAGGTATATCCGAGTAAGGGTGACTGAATGCTGGTCGGGTCCTGTTCTGCAAGGATGGAGCACACGTGAGACTAGCCGGAAGTGTCTCCGGCGAAGACCCTCCGACGCTCAAGTCAGAATTCGGGCAGGTGAACAGTAAATAATGTTCAGCGTATTAGTAGATAAAAGTTGTCTTACCCAATGACTAGTGTCGTCGTACTATTTATAATAATAAAAAATAGGTGGGCCGGGCCAGAATTAGGTTGGCCCAATCCCGTTGCTGGTAACGGGCACTCGTCAGGACGCGCTGCGGGCGCGTGGGGTGCGTTCCTTGTTCGAGGAGTATTGACTCCGAGGAGAAAATATGGTGGACATCGAACATGTCGTTTCATCGAGGGGGTGTGGCGAGCTCTGGCCGAACAAGGCCGTCAAGAAAAAGACTGGGCCTGATCGGGATAGGCCTGACACGCGGCGATAGGGGGATGGCGGCATGTGCTGACCAGGATCCGACGTGTAAGCTGAGGAGGCGCGTACGTGGCCAGGGTGGATTTGGCCTCATCATTAGCCCCCCCAGTTCTTGGTCTGACCGATCCTCGTGATACGGGCAGACCGGAGACTGTTCGAGGAGATAGCGCCTACGACATCGCTCAGGAATTATCGGTCAGGAATTGGCGGTAACTTCGAAAATTGACCGTTGGGATGTGACCGTTGGTAATAAATGCTGGCGACTGTTGGACTTCCCGAGGAATATTTTTACCGCCCTATAAATAGGGGCTCCGGGCGTGACTACGGGCGCGTCATTTTACAATCGAGCTGAAGTTTCATTCCGAGCATAATCTGAGAGCACCGAGCACACGGGAATCATTTCGAGCAGACAAACACTCCTTTCGACCAGTCAAACCTAGGTATTCCCCTTTTTCCGAACTGTTTCTTTCTTGCTCTTCATTTTCGTTAAACAATCCCTAGATATGAGCCAATCCGTGGATAGCTCGGATAGTCAAAATAGGTTGGTAGGGTCCCCGACCGAAGGGGGTTTAAGCGACGTGAATCTGTCGACCTCCGTGGAGGCAGAAGCCTTTTTTGAGGGGGCATCATCTCGTTGCCCGGGCGAGGCGAGCACCAGTCGGCCCCGAGGGGGTGGTAAGAGCCCGAGCAGGGTTGAGGAGATGAGGCGGTGCATGGAGGCGGAGAGAGGGGAAGTCCTTCTTCCGATGGGCGATGTGCCAGTTCCCCCATGGAGGTCTGCTCCCGGAGAGGAGGGCCCATCCAGTCAGGCTCCTCCTCGGGGGAGAAGAAGGGCCATCGCCGGGAACCAAACCACAGTGAGTTGGGGAAACATCATCGCGAACAACACTGAACGGGATCGAGAGAAGATAATGAATCACTACATCCGAGATTCGTTCAGCGTCACCTGGCCGAGCAGGGAGGATTCCATCACGAATCCCCCCGAGGGGTGCATTCCCATTCATTATGCTCACATCGAGAACGGGCTCAGGTTTCCGATCCCGGCCTTCATCTCCACCATCCTGAATCGGTTGAACCTAAGCCCCATCCAACTGACCCCAAACTCCTATGCTTCGATATGTGCCTTCGTCGTTTTCTGTCGTTGCACCGGGCACACCCCAACAGTGGCTAACTTTTCCGACTTGTATCAAGTCAACCATTCGAGCAGGTCATCCCCGGACGATGAGTTTAATTGCTTTTTCGTCAGCGCCAAAAACGGGAGAAAACTAATTGAAACGGCCTCATCGTCGTACGGGGCGGATTGGAAACAGAAGTGGTGTTACGTACACTCCGAAGAGCAATGGCCAGTTAGGAGGGTGCATAACCCAGAGGCGAGGAAGCTCTCCCTGGCCGGGCTGGGGTCGAGTAGTTGGACAAGGGAGTGGGTGCTCAGCCAGAAGGCCCTGGGTTTATTGAGCCCCACCTTCCTCACCCAGGAACATTTTCTAGTAAAGGCCGGGCTCTCGCCGGCCAGGCTTGATGTCGATCATATTACTTTTGGTATTATTTATTGCATGTTTCTACCCGAATATTCATGTCTCTATGCTTGATTATCTTCTAATCGGTTGGTTCTCAATTCCGCAGATCTCGGCGTATTAGGAATGGGACGCATGAACTTAATCTCCAAGGTGGCCGGTGGAAGGAGGAGGCCATCTCCCCCCTCGGAGGATGCCCGAGTCATGACGGCGGCAACTGGTGCCCCGAGGATATCGGCGCAGGCACAGGCACCAGCTCAACCGGCCATCGATGTGGAGGAGACGCCTCTTGGCCGGAAAAGGAAAGCCCCGGACTCCACGCCACCGACGAGACCAACGGGGCCCGCTCCGAAGAAACCCGTCTCAAAGTCGGCCAAAGGCAAGAGGCTGGCTGATGGCTCCGGGTATTCATCGGAAGAGCTGGAGGTGTTGAACTATCCGGACGCCCCGGAACCTCGATTCGGCCCCAAATATGGTGACCTCTCCGACCGTAGCATCTTCGGAGGGACGAGCAAAAGGTTGGCGATGAGGAGTTTCCAAAACGCCGTTTTTAAGGCCGATCAGGTCAGCCTGTCCGAGATCGATGATGCGGAGCTGGCCTTGAGCATCGCCCAGGACATGAACACTCTTCAGCAAAGGGTGTTCCATGGCCTTCGTCGGCTAGAGGTCAGCCGGGCGCGCTGTGATAAGGCCGAGCGGGAGGCTCGAGGAAGCAGCCTCCAGGCGGATTTAGATGAAGAGCGGCAGAAGAATCAAGTCGCTCAACGGGAGATCGCCGCAGCGCGGGGAAAGACTCAGGCCTTGGAAGAGCGACTCGAGAAGCTCGAGCTGGACTTCAAGACCAGGGAGTCCTCGTTGGAGCAAGAAGTTAGACTCCTGAGGGAGAAGGCCAAGGAGGCCCTCGTGCAGGGCGAAGAGAGGGGCCGTCGCTCGATGAGGACCGAATTGATGGCCTCGGTTCCCGACTGGGAGAGACAAGCCGTCAAGCAGTTCGTTCGAGGACCGGTGTTCGAGTATGCTACCATCCTCCGCGGGGCGAACGATGCCTCCCTCGGATTTGAAAGAGCCTTCAAGCAGCTGAAGGCGCGCGGTGTTATCCCGCAAGATTTTTCCATGGAGGGGTACGGCATTGGTCTGAACGATGCCGGGGAGGAGGATAACGAGGATGACGAGGCACTGCCGGCGTATGAGGGCGCAGAGTTCGCCCAAGTGATATCCATCGTGGAGAGACATGTGCGCAATGAGGAGCACAAGCGTTTGGGGGAGCCTCTCTCACCGGATGTGGAGCCCGACGATCCCATCGTCGTGGACCAAGACGGGTCACCTTCGCTGGCGACAAGTGCCCCGTCGAATGCAGGTGCGGCTGGCGCTGGGGCCGATCAAGCCGTGGAGGCGGCCATCGAGGAGGTGGCCAAGGAGATAGATGGCGCTTAAGCCATAGGATTATAGGCCGGGCAGGATGCCCGAGAACATGTATTTTTGTTTGTTTGTTTTTTTTTTTTCTCTTTTTTGTGAACTTTATTATGATCGATGAAAGTGCCTGGTCGAAATACTATTTTCATGCTCATTTTTATTACTGGTTTCAGCCTCGAAATACATGTTATTTAATCCGGTAAGGGAGCATAAAATGTCCAATAATAAATAATAGTAAAAAGGAACTTTGAGAACTTTGAGAAATAACTTGATAATCAAAAATCGAGCTGGGGTGAATAAAGTTTGTGCATAAAATGGCGTGTTTTAGCCGGAATCTTATTCGATGATAATGATGTAATTATTAAAACAGTTGAAATAGAATGCTCCACGCGAGCTAGTTTTACACGCGATGTTTTTACTTGGGCCATTATCATACGTAGAACCGTCTGAGGTTCGTGGCGTTCCAAGGACGGGGCAGTTCCCTTCCCGACATGTCCTCGAGGCGATAGGCGTTGTTTTTGCAAACCTTGGTCACTTTGAACGGACCATCCCATTTAGGGTCCAACTTTCCCACCGGGTGAGAGACCTCGACCTTCTTGGTGACCAGGACTCCGATCTGGAATGTCCGAGGACGGACATGGCGATTGTAAGCACGTGCCGTAGATGCCCGGAAGTTGTCCATCCTTCGAAGGGCGGCACACATTCTCTCTTCGGCGAGGTCGAGCTCGGTCAGGCGAGCGTCGACGTTGGCGATCTCGTCGAAGTGCGCAACCCTAGCAGATGGGTACAATACTTCGGCTGGTATAACGGCGTCGGAGCCATAAACCAAGGCGTACGGGGGTGTCGCCCGTCGCAGTCCGAGGAGTGGTCCGGTATGCCCAAAGCACGCCTGGGAGCTCGTCGGCCCAATTGCCCTGTGCGCCGGACAGGGCGGTCTTGAGTCCGTGGAGAATTGTCCGGTTAGTGACTTCGACTTGACCGTTTGCCTGAGGGTTCCCTACTGAGGTGAAACGCTGCTCGATTTTGAGGCTGTTGCACCATTCCCTCACCCGATGACTTTGGAACTGGGTTCCGTTATCGGAAATGACGACCTTGGGGAGTCCGAAGCGGCAGATGATGTTTTTCCAGATGAAAATTTTGACAACCGAGTCGGTGATCTTCACAACAGCCTCTGCTTCGGCCCATTTGGTGAAATACTCGACGGCGACAATCACGAACTTCCTTTGCCCGGGTGCTTGAGGGAACGGACCGAGGATATCTATTCCCCATTGGTCGAATGGCCAAGATACCTCCACATTCACCATCGGAGCGGCAGGCTGGTGGACTAGATTGGCGTGCAATTGGCAGGCTCGGCATCTTCGGACGAAGTCGAAACAATCTTGCATGAGATTAGGCCAGAAAAACCCTGCCCGTGATACCTTTTTGGCCAAGGACCTTGGCCCAGTATGGTTTCCGCAACACCCTTGGTGTATCTCTTCGATAACTTCCCGGGCCTGCTGTGTGTTCAAGCACCGTCGAGGAGGACCATCGAAGCTTTTCCTAAACAGGCGTCCCTGCCCGTCGAGGGCGTATCGAGAGGCCTGTTTCCGAAGTCTTTTGGCTTCGACGGGTCCCTCGGGGAGAATTCCGTCCTTCAGGTAGGTGATTAGTTCCGCAATCCAATCCTTCCGGGGGCTCGACGGAGAGTATGCACTGTCGCGTCCCCGACCCGGTCAAGGGTGTTGGCGAACTCAACATGGTTATTCTTCTTTTCTTTGGTCCCTCTCATCGAACTGGCTAGCTTCGACAGTTGATCCGCCCTATCATTTTCTGTCCGGGGGATTTGCTCGAGAGAGAACTTGGCGAAATTTTCTTTCAACTTGTTGACCTCCTCGAGGTACTTCGTCATCGATGCTTCACGGGCGCCGTAATTGCCATTGACCTGCTCGGCCACCAACTGTGAATCGGTCAAGGCGACAAGTTCGTCCACGCCCTGGTCGAGGGCAATCTTCATCCCCGCGGCGAGGGCTTCGTACTCAGCTTCGTTGTTGGAAACCGGGAATTCAAGGCGAATGGCGAAATCGAGCTCGTTGCCCAACTCATCCCGCAGATAAACCCCGGCTCCCCCACCCGTGTTCGTGGAGGACCCATCGACCATCAGGGTCCACGGAGTTTTCGGTTCCGCTTCTGCCCTCGGGGCCACCTCTGCTAAGAAATCTGCCAGGACCTGGGCATGAATCGCGGTCCGTGGTTGGAACTGGATATCGAACTCGCCGAGCTCGACGGCCCACTTCACGAGCCGACCAGAAACATCGGGCTTGGCCAATACCTGCTTTAGTGGCTCACTGGTTAGGACCACGATGGTATGGGCCTGAAAGTATTGCCTCAACTTCCGGGCGGAGTGGACCAAAGCAAGGGCGAGCTTCTCGATGGCCAGGTAGTTTCGTTCAGGGCCTTGGAGGAGCTTGCTGAGGTAATACACCGGGTGGTGTACCCGATCCTCCACGTGCACTAGGACCGAGCTGACTGCATTTGGGGATACCGCCAGGTAGGCATAAAGGGGCCTCCCCGAACTGGTTTCGACAGCAGAGGGGGCTCGGTCAGGTATCTTTTTACTTCGAGGAGCGCGTGCTGGCATTCCTCCGTCCATTTCCAATCCGGCACCTTCCTTAATGCTTTAAAGAATGGGAGGTTCCGATCCGCTGAGCGGGATATGAACCGATTGAGGGCGATTATGCGCCCTACTAGCCTCTGTACTTCCTTCACTGAGCTAGGCGGCTCGATGTCGAGGATGGCGCGAATCTTCGCGGGGTTGGCCTCGATCCCCCTATGGCTGACAATGTACCCGAGGAATTTGCCTCCTCGGACGCCGAACGTGCACTTGTTCGGGTTGAGTTTTAGGCCGTATTTTCTTAGGATCTCAAATGTTCGAGCCAGGTGCCCGAGATGGTCGGACCCCCGCTCACTGCGGACTATCATGTCGTCGACGTACACCTCGACGGTTCTCCCGATCTCTTCCCTGAACATGAGATTCACAAGTCTCTGATACGTAGCTCCGGCGTTTTTTAGCCCGAAGGGCATCACGAGGAAGCAATACGTCCCCGTCGGGACGACGAACGACGTCTTCCCACGATCCTCCTCGGCCATGTAGATCTGGTAGTAGCCTTGGAAGGCGTCCATCATGCTCATCAACTCGCACCCCGCCGTCGAGTCAACGAGTTGTTCTATCCGAGGAAGGGGATAGTGATCCTTAGGGCAGGCTTTGTTGAGATCGGTGAAGTCGTTGCACATCCGCCATCGGCCATCGCCCTTGGCAACGACGACGACGTTGCATAACCATTCGGTGAACTGGACCTCCACAACGTAGCCTGCCTCGAGGAGCTTGTTGACCTCCTCCTCGATGATCCGGTTTCGAGCTTCACAAAATATCCTCTTTTTCTGCCTCACCGGCCTGAACGATGGGTCCGCGTTGAGGCGATGAACAATGACTTCGGGATCGATTCCTGGAAAGTCTGAGGCCTTCCAAGCAAAGACATCGGCATTTGCCCGGAGGAAGTCGACCAACATGACCTCGTGGTGCGGCTCGAGGGTCAATCCTACCCGGGTGGTCTTGGAGGGATCGCCCTCCACGAGCTGGATTGTCTTGAAATCTTCTGCTGGCGCCATCTTTTCTTCCTCTAGCCTCCTCCGCTTTGCCAGGTCGATTTCGAAGGACTCGGGGATGTCCATTCGTGAAGCGGCTGCTTCGACTAGTCGGGGTGTTGGAGGCTTCTTCCCTTCGACGGAGGCCGAGTAACACTTCCAGGCGTCTAGGATCCTGACATGTGACTTGCCCGACCCCCGCGGGCGTGGGGAACTTCATCTTTAAGTGGTACGTGGACACCACCGCCCTAAACGCATTAAGAGCGGGTCGCCCGAGGATGATGTTGTAAGCAAACGGAGCATCAACTATTAGATACTGGACCATCATAGTCTTTCTTTTCGGGGCCTCCCCCAACGAGGTGGGCAGTTGAATCATCCCGAGAGGGACCACCTCGGAACCCCCAAAGCCGACGAGAGGGGTCTGCACGGGGGAGAGCGTGTATCCTCCTAAGTCCATCTTAGCGAAGGTGTTGGCGAAGATGATGTTGGCGGAGCTCCCATTGTCGATCAGGGTCTTTGCCACGGAGTAGTTGGCTACGTCCAAATTAATGACCATTGGGTAATCCGGTGTGTCCTCCAGTCCTTCTGTCTTCGGGATGTGTGCAAGATCAAGATCGGAGAATTCGAGTGACTCCGACGTCGGCGTCGCTACCTCTGATACGGTGTTGACGTGCAGCCTCTCATGGTAGTAGCGCTCTTCGATACGGTATCGGGCCTGGTCGAGGCGCCTCTCCACCTGTCTTCTTCTGCTCTTAGTGTCTCCACCACTAGGTCCTCCCGCAATGGTGTGGATCATCCCCCTGACCGGGAGGTTATCCTGTGTGGCAGGTTGTTTATCGTCCCGACCGGATGGCGTGTAATCTCGTCGAGGAGAGCGAGACCGAGTCCTCTTCAGCGGCTCGTGTTCATCGTCCATGGTGGACGGGGAGTTACATCGGCGGCTTCCCTCACCCTGGCGACCCTGTCCTTGCTTTTTCACGTATTTCTTGATCTCCGGACGGCCCAGGTCGATGAGGCGTTGTATTTCTTTCTTGAGGGCATAGCAGCCCTCGGTGTCATGATTTCCCACTTGCTTATGGAACGCACAATATTTGTTTCCTCTCGGGGAGGCTCCGTCCGCGTCCTGGATCTTCCTTGGTCTTCGGAAAACCGTCGGGTCGCTGGCGTTGATTGTGGCGAAGATCTCTTTCCTCGACATGACCAACGGGGTGAGCTCGTTGTCTCGTCGTCGGTCCTTCCTTTCCCCGACCTCTGGCCTCCTTTAAAACCTCATGTCCTCAACATTCATGTGTTGTTGAGCGATGGACATGACTTTCTCCATGGTGGCAGGGCGCTTCCTGGCCAAATGGTCCGAGCATGCTTGATTTCGGATGGCCCCCATGATTACGTCGAGGAGGAAGTCCATCTGGACGCTTTCGACCTTGAGCAGCTCGGTGTTGAATCGGTTAAAGAAGTCCCTCAGAGACTCACCCTCCTTTTGCCGAATCTTATGCAAATGGGATGGGGGCAGCTTCGCAAGGCTTTTCGTCTGGAAATGGTTGACGAACTTTATCGCCAAATCGGCGAAACTTCTGATCGAACCTGGGGCTTGGCGGACGTACCATTGCGAGGCTACTCCCTGAAAAGTCGTAACCAGCAACTTCGCGGCGAAGTCGTCGTCGATCATGTGCACGCGCATGGCGTGTTTGAATTGTATTAGGTGTTCTTTGGGATCCGCTTCTCCATTGTATCGGGGCAGGTCGGTCGGGATTCGGATCCCTCTGGGTGCTCGGGCTCGTTGAAGGTGTGCGGTGAGCGGGTCTGCCTCGTCCGGCACAAAGTATCGCTGAGCCGACCCCTGTCCGGAGCGGTGGGATACCTCCTCGAGCTTCCGGTTAAAGTCTTCCATCCGATGCGAAAGTTCCCCAACATCATCACGGGATCTTTCGCCGCGGCGGACCTCATCGATCTTCCTCTGGATCTCTGTGGCCTGGTGGGAGATTTCCTCCAACCGCTCTCTGTGACTCCGTGCAGGGTGTCCGGAGGATGCCCCCACAGAGGATTCGTCGACTTCCTCCGCCAGTCGAGGAGGTGGGGGCCGTCTCTCTCTGCGGGCCTCCCGTGTCGGGGGGATCCGTTCGCGCACCCGCGCATCATCCCGCTCGGCGTCGGTTGCCCGAACACCTCGCGGGGGGCGAATTTCCTCCCTCATGGGATGAGGGTCTTCAGCAGTGGCAACCGGGGCGGGGACTGGGTTCATCCGCCTGATCTCGTGTAAGAGCGTATTAAACTGATCCGCCGTTAGAACGACGAGGTTCTGCCCGGCGGGAGGGGTAGGTGCTGGCCCAGTGACTTGCGGAATGGCGTGGGGTAGGTTGGTTTGAGTCTCGGGGCCCGGATTGGTGGTGGATTGTGGGGCCATCGACTCTGTTCCAGTCCTTCGCGTGTTTACCATTTTCTCACTTGCTCGAGTAGGCCCTTCCTCTAGCGCCAAAATGATGTGGTCGGATTTTGTCCTGCGGTACACGTCACTTCGTCCTGGGAGTAAGTGTCCGAATCCGGTCAGGTATATCCGAGTAAGGGTGACTGAATGCTGGTCGGGTCCTGTTCTGCAAGGATGGAGCACACGTGAGACTAGCCGGAAGTGTCTCCGGCGAAGACCCTCCGACGCTCAAGTCAGAATTCGGGCAGGTGAACAGTAAATAATGTTCAGCGTATTAGTAGATAAAAGTTGTCCTTTTTTAATGACTAGTGTCGTCGTACTATTTATAATAATAAAAAATAGGTGGGCCGGGCCAGAATTAGGTTGGCCCAATCCCGTTGCTGGTAACGGGCACTCGTCAGGACGCGCGGCGGGCGCGTGGGGTGCGTTCCTTGTTCGAGGAGTATTGACTCCGAGGAGAAAATATGGTGGACATCGAACATGTCGTTTCATCGAGGGGGTGTGGCGAGCTCTGGCCGAACAAGGCCGTCAAGAAAAAGACTAGGCCTGATCGGGATAGGCCTGACACGCGGCGATAGGGGGATGGCGGAATGTGCTGACCAGGATCCGATGTGTAAGCTGAGGAGGCGCGTACGTGGCCAGGGTGGATTTGGCCTCATCAATATGATCAAAATAAATTAAAATCGATAATTGCAATCTCGTGATATGAAAAACAAATTCATGAAAAAATATAGCCGAAGGTGGCAGAATACTGACTTCGAATATGTGAAAGTGGGGTTGGGGTGGGGTTTTCTTTTTTGTGTGTGTGTGTGTGTGTGTGTGTGTGGGTAGGTGGGGGGGTGGGGGGGGGTGGGGGGGGGGCGTTGAATTATAGATATGCGTATATATATATTATATTATGTGTCAATAAAAAAAATATATAAACCATTGATTTGATCAAAATAAATTAAAATCGATAATTGTAATTTAATTATATTTTAATTTATATACTATATTATATTGTCCATCAACATCAAAAACATTAATGTGGATCGTTGATCATTGATAAATTTACTTCAAACTATTGATTTTTATTTAAAAGATATCCAACGTTGTGTATGAAAATTTTTTAATAGCAATTTAATCCCAAAAATCTAAATTATTTCAAGTTAGTGATAATGTGAGTAAGACTAAAATTGTATGTAAGCCATTTTCCACATCAGCAAATAATTGACACATAAATTGTTATTTTAACTACAGACTAACGTTATCAAGAAAATGATATTAAATCTGTATCGAAGTTAAACAACGGCATTAAGAGGGTTGTTTGGGATTATTTTTGTTTTGGAGAATTTGGAATTATTGAAAAAGCTGAAAAAAAAGTTGAGTAGTAAAAGTTGGTAATATTTTAAAATAAAAGTGAGAATCGGTTGAAAATTGATAGTAAAAGTGTGGATTATTTGAAAAAATATGGATTGTTTGAAAATAAAAGTGAAAAGGAGTCAAAAGTTTGTAGGTAACAGCTCAAAAAATTCAATTTATTAACTAAAATACCAAAAAATACTTTTAAACCACCTGAAGTAACTTCTTAATTTTTTCTTTTTTTCTCAATTTAATCTAAGTAAAATTACAAAAATTAAATATTTAAAGTAATTTTTTCGAAATAAAAAATAGCAAAATGCTTTTTCTAAGCTATTAACTATAGCCAAAAAAAGAATGGGTATTTCTTTTGCCATCCACCAACTGATCCAATCTTCACCACCAGCAAAACGTCCATGGTGTTCTTGAGCTGTTGCTCATCACAATTGGGCTTGCCTCCTCCTCCTCCTCCTCCTCACGCCACGCCCTTTGGCCTTCCTATTATTCATTTAGATACTATCATGGTATTACTGCTCTGCGCGAGAAGCGCAAAGCATCGAGTTGCAGATGTTGCAAAGAGGTGAAAACTGTTTTTGAATGCCAAAGCAGAGGAAGCAAAACAAGAAGGTTATGATGATGAATTTCAAGTTCTGACGGCCGTTCAGAGCAGCTGCAATCATATCGTAATCATCGAAACTCCCAACTCGAGGCTTCTTCTTCTCGACCCAACTCGTGCGTTGCGCGCAATTTCACATTTCTCCTCTCAATTCCTATTTTTGTCCGCCGTTGTTGTTCCTTAATGCTTAATTTGTTTTGTTGTTGTTTGTGTGGTGCAGATAGTGTTCACAGCATGCTCAATCAAGGGAGCAAATGGACTGGTTCATATTGGGTATGTGTTAATTTGATGGATAGACAAATTTGACTGTGAATATTTCTAGCAGCCTTGGGTAGTTAAGTGATTTTGGGTTCACTCAGCAACTTCATTGATCATCCGTATACGATATTATGCAAATGTGCTGCTTCACTAGTAATTGTCCTGCCCCTTATTACCTAATCACTGATCTGTCAAATACATTTTTGGGGGTTTGTTTCTCTTCTTTTGCTGCAAATTTGGTAAATATATCATGCTCTAGCTGCCTAGCTAGTCTTCAATTCACTTCGAGTAATGTAGTTCTTGAGTCTCTATGTCACCTGTCTCATGAACCGAAAAGAAAAAGGGATAAAATGGAACTCCCTATCTCTGTGAAAAGCCTAGAAACATAATTCGGTTTGTTGAGGCTCGTAATTCATTTCAGTTGTGCAGGATGAGTTTGCTGCATTGCCACCTATGGTTCCGGAAGGTCCTATTGTAATCTTTGGCTTGGTAATGCAACTGTTTTTGCTCTAATTTTTAAGTTATTCTTTTTCTTTTTTGATGATTTATGCAGGTCGACTTACAAAAGTTTCTTCCCAGAATTGGTGTGTTTGATAAGAACATGGCTATCATTTTCAGGGTGGAGGAACAGCTGCTCATTTGATGCTTGATATCTGGCCTTTGTTGCAGCAGGAGGGCTGGGAGATAGATGAAATCGTATTGTTCCTACTTTTTGGGACTCTATTGATTGCTGCTACATTTTATTTTTTAATTGAATTCTTTGCCTTCTTCCAAGTAAAAATCAGTGAAATGTAGTAACATCTCGTGGATGCTTATTTTTGCCAGTGGTAGCTGATCCACCTAATGGGGTTTTAGATGCAATCAGTTTCATATTGTATATACTAGAAGCTGACTTGTATCATTTTCTACAAACTTTTTTGGTGATGCTTTTACTTGATGCCAGTTGATAGATAAATCGAGAGACTTTTTTGGGCTGGCTGATCTTGAGAAGCAGATTGCCGAGGGTGGAATACTTAATATTCACATTGGTGATGTGTTTTCTCCAGATGCTGCTAGATCTAGAGGATATGCTGGTAAAACTCGAGCAATACACATCTTGTTCTCCCACAGCACAAACACTCAAGAGATATATCTTTGCATTTTCCTAATCATAATAATACTGCTAACTTGCAGGAATCATAGTTGATTTGTTTGCAGTGGGGAAGGTTTTGCCACAGTTGGAAGAGGTACATTTACGATCGGTGGCTTCAATGGAATTGTGTTTTTTCTTTCTTCTTTCTTTATATATATATATATATATATATGTTGTTTGTGTGTGTGGGGTGTTATTCATGACACTCAAAAGACAAATGACCTGATAGTTTTACTTCTGCATGCAATCCCACCTCTTTCTAAAACTCCTCTAGTCTTAACAAATTCTATGTGGTGCTGAAATTTTGACTTTCACAATTTTATATCTCAATATATTGTGAATATCTAAGTAGTTGAAGACCAAAAAGATTTCTCTACCAGCCTTGGATATATGTCATAATTGGCAGAATTGGGAACTTTTATTTTCTCAAAACGATGAAAAGCTTCCATGTGGCAAAGACCATCCTCAAGGATATATTTAAAAGGCAAATATGAAGAAGAAAATCAACTCCAAACAAGAAAAAAAAAATATTACTGAAGTACTGTATCATTCAAATAATTTCAATCCAAAAAAGAATTAGAAGATTAAGAAAATTATAGTAGCTGGACTAACTCATTGAGTACAAGATTAAATCTAATCTGATGCATTGCAATCAGAAAAGATCAACAGCAGTGTTGACTGTTGAGATGCTTTTGCATCTGCTTTATTTGAAATGCGTGTCTAACAAAAGGTGTCTTATTGTTAGTTCTAGATAATTGAAGGGACGCATGGATAATCTTCTCAGCACCTATTGATGATTATAGGAATTACAGATCATAATTGGTCATGGAACTTAAAAAATTTTTTTATTTGTTTTCAATTTTTTGAAAAACTTCAAGTTTTCTATGTTCAGTACATGATTATATCTTGTTTGCTGGCATTTCTCAATTTACACTCCACTGTTGTGCTTTCCATCGACAACCAGGCTGCTATGTGGTTGGAACTCTATGACAAGTTGATGCCTGCCCGCCGCATCATGGTGAACTGTAATTCAAAAATTACACATTTAGTTATGGAATTTAAGATACCGTTGCAATTATGGTGCTGCAATTCACAATTTTATTCCTTTGCCAACACATTTGGTCCTGTAACTTATAATGGTCGTTCTTTTATTGATTTTCTGGCCGATTTGTCATCGAAGTGGTGGTGTGCTGGTTACGTGCCCTTTTTTTACCATTTAATCTAGCCACCCATTGCTACGTCCTCCAATAGCTATACCATTCCAATCTCCCAGTCTAATAAACCCTAATCCACTTGCAATTTCATCAATTAACTTTTGCAATTATAGTAATTGAAGCTCCAATATTGGGAATTGGCACTATGAACAAAGTAAGAGAATTGTGAGCTCAATTGTATCAAGTTGATTAGGAAAGTTAAGGGACATGAGCTATAGAAATCCAATCACCTGCAAACGTGGCAAAATCTGTTGTGTTGAAGTGCTCATGGATGGATGACAAACCTGGAAAAAGGTTCTACGCTTGTGAAGATTATAAGGTGGTTTTTGTTGCATGCACATTTTTGTTTTTCATTTTTTTTTTCGATTGTTATTTTTCATTTTCTTTCCTTTGGAATTTAGGGCCGCCAAGAGGCGTGGTTGTGACCTTTCTTGTAGGCGGAGCTCTGATGTGTCCAAGGGTTGTCATTGTGATTCCTAGTTGGCTTCATAGCATAAGAGAAAAGGAAGAGGAGATTGGAAGATTGAAGATAAATTGTGCACTTTTAACAAAAACAACAATTTGTCATTAACTTGCACAAAAGTAGACAATAATTGTTTCCAAATGCATATTGTCTAGGAACGCATCTTTTAGCGTCGAAATATTACCCAAAAAGCATAAAAACTTGTCCAAATATTTTAATTAAATGTTTAAAAATAATTTACAAAACATATCCCAAATCTATTTTACTTGCAAAGCTTCCTTTCTTCTTGCCACCTTAGGTGTCTTTCCCTTCTTGGTAAGAGCTTTGCTTAGATTTGAAAGAGTCACATACTTCTTTCCATTATTCAAAATAACCATGCATGGATTCTGCTCAATTTCTGCCTTGTTCAACTTGGTTTGAATAAATAACCTATGTCCAAATGGTGGAGGAGCTCTAAAATTGACTTGTTTTGGTTGATGTGGCAATGATTGAGGTTGGGGTGGTACTTGTGTTAGCCTTGGAGGAACCAATGCATTTTGATGCATACTTAGTTTTGGGATGATCAGAAATTTGTGCAAAGGAATATTGAGCAATTTTGTTTGTGAGGAAGGACCTATCGATAATGCGGGGTCTAACCTGCAAAAAAACGTTAGGACCAAACTGAGTTTAGTAAGTATCTGCCTTAGAAGAACAAATCGAAAGTAAATTGCAATATATATAAAGTAAGGTAAAAGAAAACAGGGGAATCCTTCTTGTAAGTGAGCGTTTGTGCTCAAAGTGTGCTCAATTCGTGAGTTTGAGTGAGTAGAGTGAATTGTGAGCAATTTCTGCAGGTGGAGAGTAATTTAGAGTGCTTAGAGAGTGTAAGTTGGAACTTGAGTTAGAATTTTTTTACCAAGTGAGGTGTGGAGGCTTATTTATAGGGGAGGTTCAAGAACAACCTTCCTGGATTCTGCTCTAGGATGCCCACTCGAGGAGGGTGGGTATAGCGGATTCCTTGGGAGTCGGTTGTCGATTATCTTTTAACTTCATGGGTTGTTGAAAAATATGCCCATGTTTTAGGGCCTTTGGTTAGGGTATAAGGAAAATGAAGTCCTATCAAAATTGACTAGGGTTGGGCTTGGTCCACCTCATGTGAGGAAAGGCTATTTGGGCCTTTGGTGAGAGCTTTCTCAAATTGGGCCTCGTCTGGGGGTACTAATCAGGCAATTGTAACCTATCATGGGTTGGTTTCATGTGGTCCTCTTAGGCTTCACTCGTCTGCTTCCTGGGCCGTAGTTATGAGTTAACCTTTTTTGTGTGTCATTTTGCTCGGTTTTTTTCATTATGATCTTTCGGTCTGATGGATCATTTTTAGCGGGCATCACATTTGATAATTTGGTGCCCTTGAGATCTCACAGGATGTGATGCAGCAAGTGTGGTTTTGGTGTTCTAGTAGTTCTCTTGTCAATTAGGGTTTGATACTGGGCTCTTCTACGTTTTGTTTTCTTAACTTATTACTTTCTTCTCCCTACAAGCAATGACAAAATGGTTTTTAAATTTGTAAGGAGTATCCCACATGTCAGTGTTACTACCATTAATATGCCTTATAGAGGTAGTCTTAATGGACCTAACCCCTGATTTTCCTTGGATTGGTTGGCTATGTATTCTTTTACTATACTGCAAAAAAGATGCTCATGTCTATCATATTAATAGTATAAGTGTTGTAATTGTAAATGAGTGGAAGATGTTATATCTCACTGATTTCCATACCCTCGATAGGGATTGGCATGTCTCACCCGCTAATTTTTCCCCTCTTTTTTCTTCACTTGCAGAAAATAGAAGTGTGATTATTGAAGAAATCACTAATCAAATTAAAATTACAAACATCATAGTAATTGCTTGGCAGTGTCCATGTTTTTTGATAACCTCACCATATTGACTCTCTTTCCACTCCAAAAGTATGTTAGAATAGGCTCATCCTGAGCTTTTAAAATATTCATTTAAAGGTTTCACATCCATTGTTCAATAACATGGTACCTTAGTATGCGTGCTAAATAAGGTGGTCTACACTCGAGGGGGCGGGGGGAGGGGGGTTATTATTGAACCAAGCTGTTACATTTTTGAGTTGCACATTTCCACATTGCAAGTTTAAAGCCTTCCTCTAAGCCATGGCGATTTAAAATATATTACCAGTGTCTCACACAATACCTGTGATCACATGTTAGGAAACACATTTATCTACAACTTGTATTAAACCGTTTTAGTTTATCATAAATAATGAAATTATAGTCCCTCTGTATCATCAAGGTCATTAGTCAATAACCTTAAAGCTACTCCAACTTTGTTTCAACTCACGCGTTGGAATAAGCAAGAGGGTACACATTGTTGCTAGGGGTCCACACCATGACAGTTAACAATATCCCTTTTTGGGGCCCTTCAAATTCCATCCTTCACTTTCAATGATAGGTCTAAAACCCTTTAAAAAAAATCACACAAACAAAAAATCATGCAAACTTTCTTTTATTTGCATTTCCTACCCTCAACAATTGACAATATTAGAATTGTACCAGGATTACTTAACTGCAGTTCTTGAGCCTAATCCACAATTGTGTATATTAGACATTTGGATCACCTATATTCTTCTCACAACCCTTTGCCCGAGCCCTATATGCCTGTGTTTTACCTGCATGACTCTAATAATTTGTAGCTCAAGATATGTTGGAAACCATTAATATCTTCTAGGATCATTTCCAAACTCTTGTTCGAACCTCTTAGATAGCCATTAGAAGTGTAGTTTTTTAATTTGTATTTAGGCCCGCCCACGTCTATGCATTGTGTGGTGTTGCCTAACTTGAAAAGTTGCCTCATCTGGTTTTTGTAAGATATGCCCTCTCCACTCATTGCCCTTAGCTACACACTTCGCATAGCACCCATTTTATCATTCTTTGTTATTTGAGTTTCTATAGATCTTAATGGCCTGAGAATGAATTGCATCAATAAATTGTCTCTTGTTCACAAAGTTCATCCCTACCTAAAATTGGGGATCAAAGGTACTGTTGGGATTGAAAGTGGGGAATTCTTGATCCTCATCACTCTTTATCTTCCCCATTAGACATTAACAGATCTCTCATTGGGCCAAGTTTTCTTCTCCAAAACAAATGTTTACTGTTATCACCCAATACTCAACATTAAAATCCACTGATTTCTTATAAATTTATCATCTTCACTACTATGAACTGTATTTGTCACACAAAATCACTATCAGAACTCTCCTCCCCAGTTTCTAATCTTCTACACAACATCCTCCGAATAATTCTCTAAATCCTCCAACCTCCATTTACACTTTGGTTGTCTGACCATAGCATTCACAAAATGGGTGAGCCTACTTGACTAGCCATGACATCTAAATAATTTCATTTACTTCACCATCTTCTGAACAGATGCACTTCTCTAGAATATTGACTTGCTAAGCAAACGGATAGTAAATCTTTATCATCCACAATCAATTTAAAATCATATTCAATATTCATAAAACCTTTTCAACCCAACTACACGAACATCATTTGTAAGCTTCTGATCCTCAACAAATTCACCACTATAATATATTTTATAATGACTGCAGGATCAATCTCACAAGTGAAAAAAAAAAGTAGGAGCCATCCAAGGAAAACAATTATTAAACAATGATCATATATAACTCACATGCATGTATTAGAATTCGCCATCCCCACGTTCAAATACAATAAAAATAAAAAAAACATAAAAATTAGCCAAAACATAAAAGATAGCACTTTATTGAAAATACGACTTTGTTAAATAAAACAAAAATTGCATGAACAACACTTACGGTTCCAATATCAAAACCCTAATGATTCATCAAATAAAATAAAAAAGCCACAAATTACAAGACCAATACTACCTAGAAACCCTAACAAAATGCATTAAAAATCAAGCAGTAAAAATGACACTTACCATAATAAGGTGGAGGGTACAAGTTTCTATGTGTAGCCCACAAAATCACCCAATTGATTGTTGAAAAAAAAAAGATAGAAAAGGATATTCAAACTCTAAATGCTTGAAATTGTGTTAGATTATAGATTCTTCAAGTTCGGTTTTGATGGGTTTGTGGGAAGGGTAATTTCAATTGGTAATTTTGGGTTGTAACTTTGGTCTTTCACAGGCGCAAATGGTAACATAAATCAAGTGATCCTTACATGCCTACTCTAATGGTCAATTTGGCTAGGAATGTAAATATAGTTATAGCGACCAAATGCGTTGGCAAATGACTAAGATAGGAAATGTAGGACATAGTTCAATAGGGTCTTAAATTTAGGACTATAATGTGTAATTTTTGAGTTACATGGGCTATTGATGATAAAATATTTAGTTACTTTGCCTATAACTACTAGGAAAACTATATTCAAAAGGTTCCAAATGATTCTCAATTGAAAAACCTAGAACAAGAAAATGTGAGAACGAAAAATTTAAGTTGCTTAAACACTTAAATTCACAAAAGAAAAGTATGGAAAATATCATACCTTACCTTATCAATTCTCATGGAAAATACTTATGATTTAGGAACTAAAGATTTATCATTGAAATTTACAGAAGATGTATCATACTTACCTGAGCAAAACCTATTGAAGAAAATAAATCCCTTCTTCTTCACCATCCTTATTGTTTTTGCTCTTTTAGTTTATTCTCCATTATTGTAATTGTGTAGATTTATTTTCTTGCTTGTTATGTTTATGCTCCATTAATTGTAATTGATGTATATTGATTTTTTCCTTTTATTGTGCTCCTATTGTTGTATAAATACGTTATCAAAGTGAATATAATGAAAAGTTTGCCTTTTCATATTCAATTGTTCTCCCTCTTTATGGTACCCCAGAGCAAAAAGCCCAATGAGCGGCTTAATTTCATCTCTTCCTCATTCTCTGTTTTTTTTTAAATAACCATGGCACTGATCGTTCTTCCACCACCAAAACACCATACCCACAACAGAAACCATCCTATTATCCAGATCTATAATCTCCATAAATCCCGGCTCCCAACTACGTATAAAACATGGAGGCAACAACAATTATCTCACATGGAGAACCCAACTCGAGCTTCGCCTTATTAGTGATGTCTTATTGTCCTATATTAAAGGCACAATTACTTGCCCATCCACACCTGATCCACAAAATAACTTTTGCATCCCCAAAATAGGCTCATTTGCCGTGCTATTATGGCCTCAGTTGCTGCCACAGTTACCAACATGTCTCTATCCCATGTTTATAGTCCGTGAGAGACTCTCAACTAGATCTCTAAAGGATCTAACTCCATTGCCCAATATCTACATGAGATACGGTCCATCACCAACAAACTAGAAATCTTTAGTCATCCCACGAGGCTGGAAGAGCTTGTTATGAAATGTCTCAATAGTTTAGGACTTGAGTATAATCCAATTAGTGTGGCTATTCGATCAAGGGATTCTCCTATCTCAATTAGTGTGGCTACATGATGCACATTGCTCAAAATGCTTAGGTAATTTTGCAGCTAAGAGGCCTAATCCAGCAACAAATTTGTCACGACTCGGAAAAATACCCTTTTATTTTATTAAAATATTTGGACTGAAATGCGCAACAGTAATATTTTCATAGTTGTATAAATAATAATTTTCACATAAAATTTGTACAAAATAAAAATGTTACAATTTTCAAAAGAAATACAAAAGTAACTATTAAGTAAAATGCTTCAAAACACCCATTGTTTCCATTGTGCCTCTCACATGCCTCCGCTCATTTCTGTCTAAAAAATATTGGAAAGGAGGAGTCAACGTGACGGTTGAGTAGAAATATCATTCAACCCATAAGGTGGGTGTGTGCATTAATAGGTGCACGTAGACACATAATTTCACATAATACTACAATGGAAATAAAAGCATAAAATATTTAAGACTTATAAGATACTTAAATTCCTATTCTACTCATGAAGTTAAACAATACTCCTACCTTTCAAAGGGATACCTTCTTCTCTATAAGTATAAGTGCAAAGTGTATATATAGATATATAGAAAGGTTAATATGTATATATATAGGTTTAGAAGAGGGGTAATTTTATATATATGTATATAGGAAGGTATACTAATGATATTGTGTGATATATATATTGAAAATGCAAGATTTTGTGGGTGTGAGTCTTATAGGCGGGAATTTTGTGTTGTTGTGTAATGGATATGAAGATCATGCCCCTTTATAGAGTTTAGGGCAACAAATACAATTATTATATACTTTAAGTCATTTCTCTAATTATTGTTATCTTATCATATCTTATCTAATCTTATCATAATACTTATCTAATCCTATCCAAATCTTATCATAATCTTATCCAAATCTTATCATAATCTTATCCAAATCTATCTAATCGTATCATAATCTTATCCAAATATTATCTATCTTATCACAATCTATCTAATCTTATCATAATCTTATCTATCTTATAAAATCTAAAATCATATCTCATTTAATTAAAAATTCGAATTTGTATTTATTTATTTTTGGTAAAATCGATAATTAGGGGTTTTAGGGCAATAAATCCGAAAATTCATAATTGATTTAGAAAAATTCTAAAATTATGAAATTTAATCTTTATAAATTTGAAATTATATGTATATTTCCCTAAATTAAAATGTTTTAGTTATACTTTTGAAAATTGCAATTAAGCATAGAATTGTCGAAAATTGTGTTCGAATGTCAAATTCGTCTAAAATTTGGAAAATCATGTAATTTATTCAAAATTGCATCTTCTCCATGCAATAAAAGTCTAGAATACTTATTATATTATTTTTGAAAACTCATAAGTATTAATAGACGAATTTTCCAAGATGGTAATCAAAATTCGAAAATTACACTTCACCGTTCAAATTGTAAATTACTCTCACAATCACACTAAATTTGAAAACAACAAGTAACAAGGCATTTTCAAGAAGCATAAGGTTTTATATCAATTATTTAACTAATAAGGATTACCGGTCATCACATACTCCCCTCCTTAAAAGAAGTTCGTCCTCGAAATTCAACTTTCTTTAGTAAAATAGTTGAGGGGTTATTTTTTCCAAAAATATGTTTTCACAACAGATTTTGGAACCCAAAATATATTTCAATCAAATATGAAATTCATAGATACACTAGAAGTTTTTAGCAAAAGTCACACATACCAATACCATCTGCCAGGCGTCGGGACTCTAGAGGTGGCTCTTGTGGGCTCAAGAGGCGATTCCCGCACACGTAGCACTTTGCCCTGTAGGCTCATAACATTCAAGACTAGTATTGGCCTCATGGGCTCAAGACTTTCAAGACATAGTACTTGGCGTCGTGGGCTCAAGACTTTCAATACATAGCAATTGGTGTAACGCCCCGAAACCTCTAGCTAATTAAGCAAACATCTATTTATAACCATATGACAAAACCATGCTATTTTATAATGTAATGAAACCAAACACGCATACTAATATTCCAAAAGGCGAGTTTACAAACGTCGTTTATTACATATACACAACATATACATAACTTACTACCAAGTTTATAGCACAACGCATACATAACTAACTAAAAGCCTCGAAGCGCCCTCCAAGTCTTCCTCGTTCCTATCTTCCTGTGTCTCAAATCCGGCTAAAACATAATAGAAAGCAACGTCAACATATACACATGTTGAGTAGAAATTCGCAAGACATGAGGTGATCGTGTTGAAATTGCATATTGTCATAAAAGCATAGAAAATCACACATTGTCATAAAAGCATATAAATCACACATAAAGCCATAGAAATTTCAGTTCTTGATAAAATCACATAAATTTCAGCTCTGATGAGAGCATCAACATCCAACACATTTTTACTTTATTTCCACTCGACGGGCGGCTACCTTCTCTCGCCGTGCCGTAATTCAATTTCAACTGATATCCAACCGAAATCACAACCAAAATCCACCAATCCCAACCTATACACACCGGTGGTCATATCTCGAGTATATGCCGAAACCTACGACCCACAACCAATACATGGAACACTCCGTCCATGCAAGATGGGAATAGGCATGGATGGCGAGAATTGGTTTAAGACCGGCAAGCCCATTCCGCCCGGCCGAACTCTAGCCCCATCCATACCGAACAATATAGGGCCCTTTCACACATAATTCCAACACATACAAATCACAATTTCATCACAATACAAACTATTCAGCTCAAATTCAACACAAAGCACCAAAATTCACAGTTTTGCGAAATCAGCATTTAGTACTTCGAACTGAAATTTCTAGCTTTCAAACTACTAATTTTCCAATTTAAAACCGACTGGAACTTCACATATACATTCCCAAGGTTGTAAAATAGACTTTTAGTTGTTAAAAGTTCCAATTTCCAGCTTACGAGACCTGAAATTTCAGACTGCGACGCGAAACATTTTAACGCGCAACCGCTGAAATTTCCAGCTTTCGTAACCCAAACCTCCATCTTTTAAAAACCTGTTTCTATAGCTTATTCTACACTGAATTTACAGTATATACCAGGTTTTTGGTTGGAAATTTTCGGAATTTTCAATCGTGCAAAATCGAACTTTTCAGCTTTGAAAACAAGAGTTTCTGCATGAACAGTAATTCCAGCATATGCACAACTTGAATTTTCAGCTTGGAACACTTAAAATTCTAGCTTCTAACACATATATAAGACTCTAACAAGGTATAAAACATGATAACAAAGAATTCAAGCATCACTTTAGCATATTTCCAACAACTTTCAAATGCTTATTCAAGAATTTAACCAAACATGCTCATAGAAACATCATAAGCATCATATTCACATATATAACCAACATATCTTGAAATCCCTTAGACCTAAGATGGAAACCAACTTGTGGTGACCTCCTAGGTCTTATAGGGGAGATAACATGCTAATAATTTGATAAAACGTAACCCTAGCTCATGCCTTAGGCAAATTTCTACCTTGATAGTCTTCTTGCCTTGTAGGGGTTTCTTGCCTTGTAGGGGTTTGAAGAAGGGAAAGTGTGTGGGTTGGGAGATGGTTTGAAGAGGTGAAAGAATGTAGGGAAAAGTGAAAGAAACAAGAAGAAGGGGGGGGGTGTATGGCCGGATTTTAAGTGTGTGTGTGTGTTGTGATTTTTGTGTTTTTGCTATATTACATAGAAGACTACATGGAAGATGAGTATGAAGTCATTTTCCAATTAATGCCCTAATTGGCCAAGTATATAGTCTAACAATCTTAAGTGGGACTCTACATTAACCATGGCCAAACATGCATTCATACTTCTAGAAGGTCTATGCCAGGTGTATTTATACATTGTATTTGACAAGCTTGGAGTGCAAGACTTAATACCAACCAAGTATTCCATCTTTTAATTTTTCTCTCCAATTCTCCACCAAAATTCGTCCCCCTCCCTCATTAATCTGAAAATATAATTTTTTCTTGTATATTGTGTAGAATTATTCATATTAGGGAAAGAAATAATATCTGGGGTAGAAAATACAATTTACCTATGCCTTAGGGGTTTTTAGGGCGTAAAATCCGAAAATTCATAATTAATTTAGAAAAATGCCAAAATTATGAAATTTAATCTTTATAAATATGAAATTACATGTATATTTACCATAATTAAAATGTTTTAGTTATACTTTCGAAAATTGCAACTTAGGACATAGAAAGTTCGAAAATTGTGTTCGAATGTCAAATTCGTCTAAAATTTGGAAATCATGTAATTTATTCAAAATTGCATCTTCTCCATGCATAAAAGTCTAGAATACTTATTTATATTATTTTTGAAAACTAATGAGTATTATTTAATAGATGAATTTTTCAAGAATGGTAATCAAAATTCGAAAATTAGTACTTTTCCATTCAAATTGTACATTATTCTCAAAATCAAACTAAAATGTGAAAATAACAAGTAATTAAAACATCTCCAAGAAGCATAAGATTTCATATCAATTATTTAACTATTAAAGAATACTGGGTCATTACAATGGCCTCGTGGGCTCAATACGTAACATTTGCTCTACAGGCTCAAGAGGTGGCTCCCGTATGCGTAGCACTTTGCCCCACAAAGCACTTAGCTCCCTGTATTCCGGCCGGCAAGCGGCTCTGATACCATTTGTCATGACACGGAAAAATACCCTTTTATTTTGTTAAAATATATTGGACTGAAACGCGCAAGTAGGGTGATTGTCATGTCACAAACTAACATTTATGATTAAAAATGCCTTTCTTTTGATTAGTATAGAGACAACATATCACGACTCACCATCAAACTATGGAAACATCACAACCAAATTAATGCAAGCTAAAAGCATATTAGTCTTCATATCCGAACCACAATCTAAACTCAAAGCTACAATCCGAACTCAAAGCTTCAAAAGATTGATCACAAATTTAATGATCAACATATATGGATTTGATAATCAATCTAATGATATTGGATGGTATGGAAAAATCCAAACTTGTTGGAGAAAAAGCTATTATTATCAAATATAATAGATAATGGTTTAATTAAAAAATTAGTCCTATATCTTATGCATATGATAATTTCGAGTGTAGGGTGATTGCCATGTCACAAACTAACATTTATGATTAAAAATGCCTTTCTTTTTGATTAGTATAGAGACAACATATCACGACTCACCATCAAACTATGGAAACATCACCAACCAAATTAATGCAAGCTAAAAGCATATTAGTCTTCATATCCGAACCACAATCTAAACTCAAAGCTACAATCCGAACTCAAAGCTTCAAAGATTGATCACAAAATTTAATGATCAACATATAGGATTTGAATTCAATCTAATGATAATGGATGGTATGGAAAAATCCAAACTTGTTGGAGAAAAAGCTATTATTCAAATATAATAGATAATGGTTTAATTGAAAAATTAGTCCTATATCTTATGCCATATGATAATTTTGGTACACACAAAATTCAATTTCGCAATTTAAGATTTTATTTGCAAAATTGGCATATTGAGGACAAATTTCTCCTTATAATGAGAAATTGATCAGAATCACTAACGTATCTTACACATAACTAATTAAAATTGAGGATTTTGTGGACTCCAGTGACCATTCATGGCGTGGGGTTTCAAATTGCCAAACAAGCAATTTTGTCCAATTTCAACACATGCCATTCATTTGTTTTGTTAAAGAAAATGCCATATCAAAAAATATCATAGGGAAAAACCATCACATGTTTGGGCATATAGCTTTGTAATATGAGCCAAAATTGATTAAAGGAGTTAAATAAGATTGAAGAAACATACCCTAGATTATGTTTGTTGTTCTTTGTAAAACCAAAAGCATAAAGCAGGAAAAAAATCTGGCACTAAAGATGCAAAGCCTAGTTCAAAAATATAAAACCAAAGAGGAAATATTTGAGAGCACAAATGTGTGGATTTTTATGTTCGAAGGAAGAAAAATACTTGGACCTCCCTTTGCCTATACAATATAAGTATATTCATCACTAATGGTGTTGTCTCCTCAATCTGGACTTCAAAAAGCTTGATCTGATGAGAGCTACTATAAATATGCTGGTTCAGTCCTCAAACTGCTAGAAAGCAAAACATGAGCCTGGCCAGAAGTGTCTCGGTGAAAAACCTCCATGCTTTAAGTTAGAGAATGTGTCAAGAAGAGGATTGAACAATAACGTACTACTGAAAGAGTGAGTACATATATAGTGAGTGATCATCCTGTCGAATACTATGGTAACCTTCTGTTTGTAGGGCAGAGGTGGATGAGCTCTGGGTTTTGTACAGGGAAAATTCTCTGACAAGTGGTGGTGGAGATGTAGGGGACCACCCCAAGGAGGAGATATAGGGGACCATCCCAAGGAGAAATGGGGGGGACTACTTCGAGGAGGGACGAAATGTGCTTAAAGGAGGTTTTTAGGGTCCAAGCAAGGTAAAGAGCCCATCTAGATCCCATAAGCTTACAACTACTCGGGCCAAAGGAACATCCTCTAAGATCTATACTATATAGGTGCCATATCTCCTTGTTAGAATGGTCCAAGTTAAGGGTAGATATGGCGTATGAGGTTTATATTTCCTATACACCATTAGCGCTCTCAATTTTGTAGCATGCTCAATTGGAAGTAGGATCGCACAAGTAGGAAGCTGGAGAGTCGTTTGCGCATTCCTGGCTTGATATACTGAT